>CAUYQV010112590.1:0-20961 GCA_963574575.1 Galagoides demidoff
TGAAACTTGGTTTGGTCTAGGACATAAGTGAGATTGTCAGTGGGTAGGGGGATAAAGGGGCAAGAGGCCTGAGTTTCCCCAGAGCTTTTAATCCATTGAAGAAGTGAAGACCAGACAGAGGGCCTGCCCTAACAGAAGGGAATTCCAGTTTTGGGTGTGGGAACCAGTGAGAGTCAGGGGAGAGCTATAGTAGCCCGGCTGGACAAAGCCCAGGATAGCTCCACACAGTTGAAAGGGAAGGGGCCGTGGTGAGAGTGACATTACATAAAGTCAGGCTGAGAGTTCCTGCTAGGCTCTTTGAATGCCTAGAGGGGAGCCTGAGAGGGCAAAGAGATTACTTTACCTACAGGCCCCTAGATAGCCCTCTGGGGGAGATTAGGGGTTCTGAGGTTTGGGTATGCTGCCTGAGAAGGCTGTTAGCTTGTCTTTAATATTCACTGGGGAATTAATTATACCAGGTAATTGAGCAAGAAGAGAAAGCTCTCCCCTTATAAACTGTACTTTAAGGAGGCAGGTGTAGAAGCCCAAATTCAAGGTGAGGCAGGTATAGCTGAATAAGAAGTGGGGGAAATATGTAAACAGATCCAGCAACTAGATGCGAGGTGGAGTTACACTTTTTGAGCATGGAGTAGGTTAAAGTAAGGGAAGTGTTTAGATAAGCAGGCACGGAGGGGCCTGTTAAAACTGGACAGACCAGGAGAGAAGAGCAGAGGGAGAAAGAGGAAAGGAGGTCTCTAGTAAAAAGGCTTACTGCAGCCTGACTTGGGAGGAGGGATATATCAGGGGAAAAGCAGGAGCAGAGTGCAGGTGCCAGTCCAGTTTGTTGGGAGACATATAGGTAAAGGTGCAGTGCCTGCAGCTCAGTGGGTAGGGCACCAGCCACATACAATGTGGCTGGCAGGTTTGAACCTGGGCTAACCAGCTAAACAGCAATGACAACTGCAAAAAAAAAGCTGGGCGTTGTGGCAGGCGCCTGTAGTCCCAGCTACTTGGGAGGTGGAGGCAAGAGAATTGCTTGAGCCCAGGAGGTAGAGGTTGCTGTGAGCTGTGACCTCTACCGAGGGTGACATAATGAGACTGTGTCTCAGAAAAAAAAAAAGGGCTTAGGATGTTCTTCCACGGGTTATCAGGGAAGGATACTTGGAGGAATTCATCAAAGAGGAATCTGAGGACTGCTCTTCGGAGATGCTGTGGCAGGAAGTGCAGGGAAATGACCTGGCTGGACGGGGGTTCTGGAGGGGTGAGGAAGGCAGTCATCATGGTTCATGGTTCCTCAGGTATTATCTGGAGCAGGGGTCCCCAAACTTTTTAAACAGGGGGCCAGTTCACTATCCCTCAGACCATTGGAGGGCCAGACTGTGGGCCCTGGGACAAGTCAGCTGCTAAGCAGGACAGGCGGCAGCAGCAAAAATACCCGATGGGCTGGGTAAATGTCCTTGGTGGGCGGTAGTTTGAGGACACCTGATCTGGAGTTTGAGGGAGGTTGGGCCTGTTAAGGTGGAGCTATATTAGACTATTGGGGTGGGGTAAGGTTTTATTTTTAAGATGAGGAATCAGGTTTAGGGAAACTCAGTTAGCTTAGCTGCTGTAGGGGTGGTAAGAAGGACAGCATATGGCCCTTTCCATGATGGGGACAGCCCCTGGGGGGCACTCAGGTGAGTTTTTAAGAGAACTTTGTCTTTGGTTTTAAGTGAGAATGTTGCTTCCCGGGTCAGGTTGGGTTGGGGCTAGGTAAGGTCAGCATGTTTCTGGAGAAGATTTCATAAAGTGTTAAGAGTTGGGAGATAGTCCCCAAGTGGTGAGGAAGAGGTGACAGGTTTCCTAACAGAAAATTGTAGGCATACATCAATTCAAAAGGGCTTGGAAGGGAAAGTTACATGGGTAGAGTTCTTAAGCAGGTTAAAGCTAGGGGGAGAAGCTGGGGCCAAGGGAGGTGAGGTTTAGCTCTAAGTTTACGTAGGTGTAACTTTACAGCAGTTCTCAACCTGTGGGTCGTGACCCCTTTTAACTATATTAAAGGGTTGCAGCATTAGGAAGGTTGAGAACCACTGCTTTAGAAGATGGTTAGCTTTCTCTACCTTCCCAGAGGATTGAGGACAGTAGGGATGTGAAGATTCCAAGCAATGCCTAGGGCTTTAGACACCCCTTGGGTTACTTGAAATGTGAAAGTGAAAGTTGATCCATCTTCTGACTGAAAGGAGGTGGGAAGGCCAAAGTGGAAATAATTTCTGTCAGTAAGATCTGGACCCTGTCTCAAACCTCCTCTGAAGAGAAAGGGAAGGCTTTGACTCACCCTGAAAAGAAGGATTTTCATCTTCTTTACAGGTAACACGTGTGCGTAATCTATTTGCCAGTCTTGGCCTGGGAGGTGGGCTCTAGCCTGATGGATGTAGTTGGGGAAGGGAAGAGGTGAGGCCTCCGTGGGGGAGGTGGCCTCAAGGATGGTACAGGAGGAGGAGCTCTGTGTTAGAAGAGAGTGGAGAGTAGGGCACAGAATTAGAGGGCATAAAGGTTTCGAGGGGGTTGGTCCTACATGAAACAGATTGTAGAGTTGTGTAAGGATTTGTGTGGTTTGGGCTGCAGGGAGAAGTCAGATTTCTTTCATGAACCATCCTTGTGTAGGGTGGGTTTTTTTGGTATATTCAGCCCGGGTAGCTCCCTGAAGGCTAGTTTAGTCCGTTTCTGAGGGCCCTTTGTAGTTCTCAGAATGGCTGAGGCCAGAATTTGACTTTTAGCATGATCTCTACCCTGCATATCTAGACAGACACACTTCTCCTGACTTTTAAAGACCTTCAAAACCATTGTGGTGAGGTCTCGTTGGGGAGTTTGGGGGAATTTTTAAAATACGAGTTTAGGAAAAGGTGTCCCTCAGGAGTAGCGGGGTGTAAGTGGATGTGTGAGCAGAGGGCTTCGGTGAGACGGGCCATGAATTGAGCAGGATTTTCTTGGAGTTCCTAATAAATTTCCCTAAGTTTATCATAATTAACTGCTTTCAAGAAGCCTTTTCTAGCCCTGCCAGGAGACAGGTAATCATGTGGTTGTATTTTGCCCACACAGGGTGTGTGAAGTGACATTGCCAATTAGGATCTGGTGAGGGGATAGCAATGGTGCCTGGGGCGCTGGTATTGTCAGTAGCATGGAGATTGTGCTTGCTGTGGGGACGCTTGAAAAAGCCTCTCCCACTCCTCTGGGAGAAGGGTAGAGTTAATTTCATGTGATGGTCATGCCAGGTGAGGTCATAGGATTAGACCAGGTACTGGAATTTCTTTATATACTTAGAGAGGTCTGTGGAGAAAAGCGCTAGTCCCTTCTCCATCTGTGAAAGTCTCCCAGGGAAAACAGCACATCAACTTGTATTATTCCTGTAGCACTGGCCACTGCCAAAGCTGTAAAAGAGGTTCACAGCTCCCTCCACCAGCGACTGTGGGAGTGTAAAGGAATTGGCAGGTGGGAGGAGAGGGAGGGCCTTGGGGTTCTAGGGGAGGATTAAGGAGTCGGGGAACATAGGAGCCTGGTGGTCAGAAGGATTGGTGACCCTGTGGAGCAAGGAAGACAGGGTGGTAGTTTAGGGGAAGATAAAAAGGGAGGAGTTTGAGTGACCAGTATATGGTGGATTGAGCACAATTTGCACAGAGGGGCAAGAGCAGAGGGAGACAAAGGCCTATTCACTCTGCCTGCCATTTCTTTGGAGGAAATTATTTAAGTCTTTTAAGATATTAAGGTCAAAGATCTTGTTCTTCATCCAATTTATATTAGGGCCAAGCTACATTGCAATAAAACATGAGCCTTTTTGAGGCCTAATTTCTTATAATGCTGAAGAAGACAGCCCAGGGGTGTTTTCCTGTTAGGATAGAGGGACCAGCTCCAATTATCTCAGATGTCCTTCCCCTTCCTGGATAAACTTGAGGTTTCCAGGACTCCAGAAGCCTAAATTAGGGTCTAGTGCTGGGCCTGAACCAAAAATGAAAAACAAAATGATATGAGGTCCCAGATCCCAGAAGGGAGCACAGCCTTGGACAACAACCCTCTAATTAGGCATGAATGAATGAGAAAAAAAGGAGTGAGGGGATGTGATGATATAACAAGCCTTGAGCAACTCAAAGAACGGGGCGGGTTCTGTTTGAAGGTATTTATAGACCTCACATTTGAATGGCAGCTGGGGCAAAATCCCTCTAGGACTCTCTGACAGGTCAGCAGAATCAGATCTGGGCACAACTGGAATCAGGTCCGAGAAAACTGGGGTGACTAGGGCAGTTGACAGTGAGATGCAGCTAGGCCACCAGCCAGCCAGTCCACCACCAGATCTGAGTCAGGCATCATAAGAAAGGTTAAAACAATGACTCCCAGAGTGGAGGCTGCAGCAGGAGTGAAGTTTATGTCTGGGTAGTGCAGATGGCATCATTGTCCAGGGGCAGTCAGAGACACTTTATTATGGG
This sequence comes from Galagoides demidoff, assembly GCA_963574575.1. Lineage (NCBI taxonomy): Eukaryota > Metazoa > Chordata > Mammalia > Primates > Galagidae > Galagoides > Galagoides demidoff. The sequence continues at coordinate 4,437 of CAUYQV010112590.1, forward strand.
GCTTTTAGGTGTGGACAATGTACCTGTCAAGTTAGGGGCTTTTGGCATCACCTTCTCAAGGGCTGGGCTAGCCAGAACCTTTGTGTCTTTGTCTTAGGGGGAGGGGAAAGGATTTGTGTGTGGCTGAAATTAAGGTACAACCAATTTGGATAAAGGTAGATAGAAAGCACAACTACCGAACAGAAAATTGGGAAGAACAAAGTTCAATCTTCACCCACTATAGCTGGGAGGCCATAGACGACGCCTGAAACTGACAAATCTAACCCTTTACTGTGGGATCCCCTTCCCTCCACTATCTTCAGCATCACCCTATGTCTCTGGCCTCAAAATAATGAAGGAAATGTCAGTATAACTGGTTAGAAATACACAGAGTCTTGCACAAATAAATGCCTTGCTTTGTGGAATGCATAGTTCATCAAAATCGAGAGTCAAACGTAAGTCGGTCACTGACCAGCAATAGCTAAACTATTACTCAAAGGTATTTACGACACTATGAAACCTTAAAATACATACACAATTAAAATAGTCAGGAAGGCCTGTGTATTGCCTCAAAGAATATAATAAGATCTAAGGAATTTTTATACCCCATGTTATCATTTTTCATGCCCTGATGGGCGTTCATGGTGAGATGTTCGTTTCCCTGGGCCTGTCAAGATCTTTTTTAAATATGGGTTTAGTTTTGCTAAATTCCATTACAATTCTTCACTGATAAAATCTTCTTTATGAGAGGGGGGGAAATGCATATTTCCTACTTTCCCTCTTTCCTCATGATGACAAACCTATGTCTTGGTATGCCTTCCCTCCCACAATCTCATGCCTGAGATTAAGGTCATGTGACATTCTTCTTTGAATTTTGCACGATTCCCCTTCCTCAGATTTCTTTCCAGCCTGGTCTAATAACTAAGGTTGTTTATGATTGTTTTGTAAATTTCACTTTTTCATAAATATAGTACAGAAATCTGGAAATATTTCTAATGCAAAAAGAGAACAATTACCTATAATGCCACCACCCAGAGATACCACAGCTAACCTTAACATTTTAAAATTAGTCTTTAGTCTCTTTCTCCTATACATTTTTATGTAGACGCAGTCACACTCTATAGGATGATTTTATACTTGCTCTTTCTAAAAGCTACAGGTGTTTCATCATCTTGATATGTCATAATTTACTCCTAATATGGGGCATTTCATTTGCTTCCCTTTCTTTGTCAAAAGATATTCTGTGCTGAACATTTCTACCTATTTGCACTTCTGATTGCTATGTTAGGATAGATTTATTAAAGTGGGATCACTAGGCCAAAAAGATAGGACTATTAATATTTTTAATGCAGATTACCAAGCTGCCTCCCAGAATGTCTATACAAATTTTCACGTCCACCATCTTTGGGTGAGAATATCATCAGTTTCACCACACTCTTGGTATCAACAAGTGTTTTCATCTACAGTTGTGGTAGGGAAACTCACAGGTGATTTTACTTGGCATATTTTTTTATTATATTAGGAAAGGTAAAGAATCCTTTTTTGTGTTAACTACACATTCTTTCTTCTGTGAATTATCTCTTGTGAATTCCTTGTCCATTTTTATGCAGTAATGCTTTCCTTAACTGTTTACATGAACATTTTATACATTCAGTATATTATTTCCTACTTGTAAATATTTGCCATGCTCACTGACTTTTTATTTTATTCATGTTGTTTTTGGTATTTAGAAATCTACATAAAATAGTTAAATCTATGCAATTCTTTCTTTGTAGTTTTGATTTGCTTTTAAGTTCAGAATGTTCTGAAAAATACGTTGTTCTCCAGCTGAGAACAAAGATTATAAAAAATTATTTTTTGTAAAATGCGTTTGAAAATTTTCTCATTCATAAATCAAATAGCTACATTTTCTAGATCTTTTCTAGATCTTTTTAGTCTCCTTGTTCATTACATTTCACTCTTCGATCCATGTGAAATTTATTTTAGTAGGTGGCATGAAATGAGGACCTAAAATAGTTGTTGGATTTGTTTCTTCTTTCTTTTTTTTTCTCTCTCTCTCTCTCTTTTTCCATTAGCTAATAAATTGCTCGAGCACTGATTTTAAAAACCTTTTGAGGCCTCAAACCAAATCATCTTCAGAGAGGCCTTCCCTGCCCCTCTAATCTAGAGCCATCACTTCCTCCTGCCCGTTGCTGTCCCTCACTTTACCTGTTTATTTCCTTCCAGAGCTTTTCAAGAATTATATATATGAAAAAATATGTTGGTGTTTGTCTTCCCAAGTATAAACTCAGAGAAGTTTATACTTCTCCTCCAGAGCCTCTGACTTAGGGACTCATCCAAAATGAGTGTCACATTAATAGGGTCACAAGATGAAATGCGGACTTCATCACAGAGGGAGTGCCAAGTGGAGTCTCCTTCATACCTGCAGGACAGAGAGCTGGAGCAGGACCAGCAGGTGACAACCATGGCAGTCACTATATTCTGTTGATCCTCAAACTCTCCTTTGGACCCCATGAATCACATCTCCCCATAAACCAGAATGTGGGGTCCTGCCAATAAAAATCAAATGAGGATAGGTTCCCCGGGTTGTAGTGATTTTCTTATTTTTAAAGATTCTTTTCTCTCTCTCAATTTTTTGTAACCTTTGTTCTCAGCTGGATGATTTGCTAGTGAGGGCTTATAAGCAACAAAACAATCGCACAAATAGCAAGTTAATATTAATGGAACTATTTAAACATCTATTGCAATGGCTTGCTATATGCGTGAGTACCTGAACTCACACTTCTGACTTTGTATCACAAACTCATGGTATAGTACTATTTCTGCTGGTAAAGCTGTTTTTGTTTTTATATCTACATGGAAGAATTAAGTAGATTAAACATCATAGTGTCCCACAAAGAGCTTGGTGGTGGGAATGGCCATCTACAGAGAACTGTGAAATCCAGGGAGCTGCCCCCATGTAAACACATTGCATGAGCAGAGTTGTGGTAGCCCGGTTTTGAGAAATTGGAAACTGGACTCAGGTTTCTGCCAAAGGAAATATGACACATTTCCCTTTCTTCTTCCCTTTTTATTTTTGTGAGAGTCACACCCAAACCACAAACACACTGATCTTAAATGTGTTCAGCCAGAAAGATTTTAGCCAGGCCTGGTGGCCTCCTCTGACAGATCAGCCTTCACCCTTGCTCTGTACCCTGGCGAGTTCTGTTGCTCCAGCTTTATTCTGCTGATACTTCCTTCCCTGTGCTCTTCTTCTCTGTCCATTCTCGGTACATACCTGACCCTCCACCTCTACGGCACTGGGCTCCTTCCCTCAATTCTCTTTCCTCCCCCAAACCATTGCTGCAGCGTCACGATCAGAGCAGACACCATCCAGGCCTGTACCAGGCCCAGTCTGTTTACACACATGTGAACTCATTGCAGTCCCACCACAGCCCCTGATAAAGTGACAGCCAATGTGTCACAAATGAGGGTGTAAGGCATGGGCCCAAGTCACAGAACTAGGGACAGAACAGTGACATGCTCCCAGGAGGTCTGGCTCTATAGCCCATGTTCCTCACCATTATGCTCTGCTACCTCTCAGCGCCTGGAGTCCTTGCCCCAAATGTACAGGGGCCAGCTCCCCATAGGTCCTCTGGGAGTGGACGCAGCTCTATCTGCCTCCCTAAGATCTCACCACTGTCAGGCTCTGTGGCCCTGGCCTTAACTTCTCTGAGCCTCAGATTCCTCACTGTAATAATAATAATTTAAATCATACTTAATAAGCAATGTTCTAAGTGCTCTACATAAAGTACCTAATTTAATTTCCTTAAGTACAAAGTAAGTTCTATAATTAAACTTACTTTACGGATCAGAAAACTGAGCAGAGGGATGTAAATGAACTAAGGTGCAACAGCTGAAAAGTGGAAACCAAGACATCGCTTTGAAGTCCATGCTCAGAACCCACATTCCCAACCTTCTCCACTGCTTGGAATGGGAGCCCTGATAATACCGCAGCATGGGGTCAAGGCAAAGATTAAAGGAACCAGTGCACATATGGGGCCAGGCCCTGGGGGCGTGTGCCCTGTTAGAGTCAGGTCCTTAGCACTCAGGACAGTCAGCCAACCCCTGGCTGGAGGAACTTGCACAAGTTACTGATCCTCAAGAGGTCTGTTTTCTCCTCTGGAAAATGAAGATGAAAATAGCGGTGTCTTACGCCTGTAATCCTAGCAGTCGAGGAGGCCTGTAATCACCTCAGGAGTTCCAGACCAGCCTAAACAAGAGTAGAACCCCCATCTCTACTAAAAATAGAAAACTAGCTGGGCATTGTGGTAGACACCTATAGTCCCCAGCTACTCAGGAGGCTGAGGCAAGAGGATTGATTGAATCTAGGAGTTTGAGGTTGCTGTGATGCCACCATGTTCTATCCAGGGCGACAGAGTGAGACTCTGTCTCAAAAAAGAAAAAATAGTAAATAGACTCCATGGAGTTGTTGTGAAAAGCTGATGATATTAATAGATTCTGAGACCTGTGTTCAATTATTAACAAGCCTCAATAAAGTCAGATTCCTTCTCAAACCCCTTCTCAGATGCTTCCACCGACGGAGGAGAATTCTCAAACTCCTCCTCCCCTCCCTGGTCCCTTTATGGCTTCCTTAAACCATTAATGAATGAAAGGCTCTAAGAACTTCATGTTCTTTTAATTTCAACAAAAGTTTCTGTTCTGTTTGGCACCAGCCTCAGCTGCCACCACAGCTGGGACCCGTCGTCTCCAGCGTTCTCTCAAAGTCATCTACTCTTGAAGCAGAAGGCTGAGATGACCTGGTGGAAACGTACACTTAGGAAATGGGGAGAACAAAAAAGAGAAAGAGAAGACCCAGGACAGAGAATTGGGTCACGGAAATAGAGGGCAATTCAGGGGAAGCCACGCGTGCCACACTGGCAGCCCTCCAGTCACTCTTGTGTCATTCAGGAGGTATTTGGGTGCAGCCTTGGGCTTGGGGACAGACCAGGAAAAAAAACAGATGTTAGAGAGATGATGATGACAGATGACAGACACCCTACATGAATACTGGAAGGTCTTACTGTCATGGAGTTTACACTCTGCTGGAAACAGAGGGGAGTAAGCAAAATACAGTAGACCTTCTACAAGCTGCCCCCCAAGAACTGCAACAAACTGGTCAGCATACAGAAGAGGGAAGCAACATACGGAACTTGGCCCACTGACTGACTGACACCTACATGTGGTGCATGTCCAGTCTGTGAAAATCAGGTCATCTCGAGGAGGTGGTCAGCACGGAGGTGGCCAGCGATGGAGGTTTGACTGCACTTACATTATTAGGTGGAAATAAGCACTCTAGAGGAACAGCAGCCAGTGCGACAACATGCAGGCAGCAGAGTGGGGTGTTGCAGTTTTTTAAATGCTAACCAGAGACAGCCTCCTTGAGTAAGGGACATTGGAACAGAGACCTAAAGCAGGTGAGGGAGGGAGGCGACACAACTTCCAGAGAGAGGCAATGTTGAGTACAAAAGTTAAGAGTTTGCCCAAGGTTTGGAGAAAATACCAAAGAAGCCATTGGATCAGGAGCTGAGGGAGAAGAGAGCAAGAATCATAGACGTTTAAGAAGTAACATGTGCAGTGCCAGCATCCAGGCATTCTCTTTCTAAAGAAGCCGGAAGAACAGCAGAGTGTCGTTCATGTTGCTGAGAAGCAGGGCCTCCTTGCTAGCAAGAGTCTTTCTTGGTAGCCAGTTGCAGACTACGAATGCCTGCCAGGTAGAGGATGTGACATTATCCACTGGTGGGGAAATTCACATGTTCCCATCTAGCCCCTGTCCTCCTGGAAAGGGAACCCTAAGGGAAGGGGACTTTCTCTAGCAGCACTCCACTCCTCTCCTCTCCACTGGGCACACTGTAAGGATTTGTGCTGCAGCAAATGAAATAGAATTTCCACTGGTGGTGGCTGAGCTATCATATAACATGAAAGACAGCGTGGGTGCACATGAGCCTAGCCTTGGTCAGAAAGGCAAAGCCCACAAGGGCACCATGACAGCGGCATGCAGGCAGGTGGTGAGGGTGGGGAAAAGGCAAGAGACTAAATAATCCCACCTCTGTATAAAGTCTGGTTACTCAACATCATTAGGCATCCGCAAAGGAAAAATGAATTGAAGAAACAGAATGAGGGTTTTTTTGGTTTGTGTTTGTTTTCTATATAAGAAAAGTAAAGAAGAAAGGGGGCTTTGTGAGGATCTCAGATATTGGCATAAGAATGTACTAAGTTAAGCCACAATTAGGAGCAGTGACAAACCAGAAGTTACAAATAATCATATGATCAATATTTGTGTACAATCGAGTTATATCACATTTATGCTAATACGTGTAGATATTTTAGCACGTAAAGAAAAAAGTACAAAGTAAGCCTGGAAGATGGAGATTGGAACTACAAACTTTCCTCTCTATGAAAAGGAACACCAGGTACTATGGGTGCTTTATAAACTTCATTTTGATTCTTCAACTCAAAAGAGTAAGTGGTACTTCAGCCAGATGAAGTAAATAAGTCAAAAGCAAGAGCTGTCTTCCTGCTCTTTGAACCCTTCTCAAGTATTCCTTATGGAGAAAAAGTGGCTCCTCCTTAGCCTGGTGCAAGTCCCGTTGACAGGCAGGGCTAGAATGCTAATCTAAGAGGGGACGTTCTCCAGTTCATCCCGTTTCTTTGCCTGGTACCCACCACCAGGGCAGCCAGAGAGATTTTAATGCAACCATCTGCCAGAATTCTATTTGTCCTTCAGTCACATCTTTATGAAAGTTTCTCTTTTTTACTATGAGAACACAATTTAGAATTAAATGATACAATACTATGATGCTTTCTGCCCACCATTCCTTTCTCCTTTGTTAATATGACAATGTTAGAGATACTTAATCAAAACCTGCCTCAAATTAATCTCCTGAGAACATTTTTTCATCTATGTCCTTAATCAGGAATGTGCTTCCCCTCTGAGCAGAAATTATCTCCCTCCTAAGGCCCTGCTCACACTGTGGCTCTCAGTGACAACCGTCACACCCTCACAGAAACCTGGAGTCTAAGTCTGTGTCACACTGTGGCTCTCAGTGACAACTGTCACACTCTCACAGAAACCTGGAATCTAAAGCTGTGTTTCAGTCCAGGAGACCTAGAGGAGCAGTAGGTGTATGTTTTCCTATGACAATTATGATGACTTTAAAAAGGTAAACAGTCTTTATTTATAAAAGGCTCATATAGATCGACAAACAAAAAACTCAAAACGATTTTTTTTCAAAGCAGAAGAACAGGTAGCACTTCACAAAAGAAATCCAGATGGTCAACGAACACTTGAAAATGTTAAACTTTACTAATGAAAGAAAAAAATCAATGATTCACCATTTGTCACTATCCAAGATTAAAAGACTCAAGAATATGTAACACTAGGGAGCATGAGATAAGCATTCTCTTAAAACTGCTGGTGGAGGGATAAATTGATTCACAAACATATTCACCATAGCATTATTCATAATTGAAAGGTTTAAAGGATGGCACCCAGAGACTAGGCTGCAGCAGATAATTAGGCCAGGTTTATTGAAAGGGAAGGGTGAACCACTGGGAAATGCAAAGATGGCATCTGTGCCGGAGGGCAGTTAGAGACCACTTTTATACCGTGCTGTCGGGGTAGTCGAATTCCACAGCTTGCCTGTAAAGTTAGGGTCTTTTGGCTGGAAATTTCAGGGGGTGGGATAGCCAGATCCTTGTCTTAGGAGGACAGGAGAAGGGGGAGGGGAGAAGAGTTTCTGTGTGGCTGCATAAGGCCCCCCAACAGTAATGGTATAAAGCACATGCTTTATATGTAATATATGATATATGTAAAAACTATAAACTATGATACAGCTATCTGCAGTCCTCAAAGATAGTGCTTAGGAAGCATTTCTAGTTCATGAGACAGTGCTCACGAAGTGGGATACAAACATGTATTCGTATGATCCCAACTTCATAAAGCAACATTAGAGAAAGGTGCTGCTGAGTACTCATTTTTATGACTTGAAGTTACAGAAAATTTTTTGTCTTTACGTTTCCACACATTTCCTAGCTTTCTGCGATCAGCACGTATTACTTTATTATAAACAGGAAAAAGTTAATCTAAAAATGGCCACAGTGACTCAGCAGTTTCCCTTCGGCCTTCTGAAGGAAGCAGTGGCTTATCATTAAAGGGAATTAAAAAGCTCATTGTGGTGAGAGCCCCATTACCAAGGTGGTTAAAAACCAAGAAAAACAGTTCTGCTATTGGGGCAGCAGAGGAGAAGAGTGCCCTCGGCTTCCCATCCAAGATCTGCCTGTTGTCTCCGGGAAACATTTAGGAAAGAAAGCAAGGACTGGCCTCCATCCTTTCCACACTTGAGTGCTTGAAGTCTGCCCATGTTTCCCACATGGACCAGCCGTCCCAGCTCTGTGCTGCACACGTGTGCAACACAAGCAGCCCACATGCAAGAGCTCTGCTGTCCCATTACTATGTGCAGCTAAGACGTGGGCACAGAAGAACTCAAGGAGGATGAACAGCATCTTCATTCACTCATTCATGACAAAAAAAAAGAGCACCTATTGTGTATAGAAAAAGATACTATTCCTCAGAGAGGTCACATTCTGGTGGAGCCTATGGTACATTCTAATTATGACTGAACCAATGTGGGCTGAAAACAGGGCTGGGAGTGCTGAGAGTGGGCAGGATGGCACAAAGCAAGCGTGGAAGCCGGGCCTCCGGGGAGAACTGTTAGCCCCAAGTCCCAGCATCCGGGGGGCAGCCTTGGGCACAGGGTGCAGGAACTGGGACCCAACTCAGGATGGAAAGAAAAAGGGAACCAGGGGCTACTCCCCTCTTCCCTCTCATGCCTGGTCCGGGGCTTCTTGGCTTATTACTTTGTTCCACTCTCCACCTAAAAACCCCAAAGGTCAGCTGAGAGAAAATGAGGAAGTCAAAACAAAGGCTCCGGGCGCCTGACAAGGTCAGGCGAGGTGGCTGATGCAATCTCCCCTCTGAGCAGTCACGTTCATGTCTTTAAAATTGAGTTCTGTTTTCAGGGTAAAAATGTTTAATAATAGTGATTTTTTGGATGCCCAGTGTAACAGGATTCCAACAGGAGAAACAAGCAGGCCCCCTCAAGCCCTAGCCCCCTGGTTCTTGGACAACAAAGTCATGTCGAACCTTATTTCCTACAGCACTATGGTGTGAATCAGTGTTCCATCCTGGAATCCATCCCAGACCCTAAAATATCCTTATAAAAAATCACTAAAAACATAGATACAGCCTTTTGCAAGCACATTTGTTAAATATGTAAAACTACAAAATTGTTTCTGCTGGGAGTCTTTCCCACAACCATAGGCTAGACTGGTTAAAACTCCTCCTCATACCAACCTAATACTGTATGGGCTACCTGTTCAATTCCCGATAAATTCATCATTGCTCCAAGAATTGGCCAACTACATTCAAACAGGGGTCTTCAGACTGTCCAACCTCCAGGGCCTTTGACCAGTAGCACTGAGGACAGGCTGGCCCTCACTCCTCCCTCTCTGAGTGTCCCCTCTGGACTCTGAGAGGTTCTGGCATAGAACCCAGGTAAGTCTGCAAGGAAGGAGAGGAAGACAAAGACTTTTTTTTTTTTTTTTGAGATAGAGCCTCAAGCTGTCACCCTGGTTAGAGTTTTGTGGCATCACAGCTCACAGCAACCTCCAACTCCTGGGCTTAAGCAATTCTCTTGCCTCAGCCTCCTAAGTAGCTGGGACCACAGGCATCCACCACACCACCCAGCTATTTTTTGGTTAAATCTGCAATTGTTTGGTGGGCCTGGCTGGATTTGAACCACTGAGCCAAGACTTTTAATAAAAGGGAATGGAGACTGAGCAGCTGTCAGCTCACTTCCATGTGGCTGCAAAAGTCTCATCAGTGTAGCTGGAATGGGGCAGTGAGCCCCGAGTACCACCTGGGGCTCTTCTCTAGAGCCGATCAGGATATGGGTCTATTCTTAGGATTAGGGGCCCGGATATGAGTAGAATGTTTCTAGGAACTCTGGCCTTGAGAAACTCCAGTAATCTGGGGAGACGACTGTTAGTTTTTGACCTGGTTTTCTAAAATGGCTGCACTCCTGTCAGGGTTATGAGGATTCCTTTCCTCTGGAGCAGAAGCCATGGATGTAGCCAGGTAGACTGTGCAGTGCTGCCGGGGCCCAGACCAGCAGCACCCAAGGTGAGGCTGTAGCAGAGTGGACCCAAGCCCGCACTGTCCCTATAGGCTCCTGCTCACCACCAGCCAGGGCTCTGCCAAAGGGCTTGCTGGTGAATTTTCATTCTCGTTTTTGGCACACTTGATGGAACAACCCTCCCTCTCAGCCCTGTCCAGTGTTCTTTTGGTGCCTTTCTGTTCTTGTGAAATAACTGTGATCAGACTGAGCATCTGATCAGCTTTGGGAAAGAGGAGGGGGCTATCCCCCTAAAAGTTGACCAGGACTGTGTTGTCTCCAAATACCTCCCCAAGACCACCACTGTCCTCACTGCTGACACCACATGCCCCGACAGGCTGGGGCTTCCAGGCCACTCTGGATCCTGACCTCAGTGCTCTGTTCCTCACAAAACCCGTAGCATGGTGCTGCTTGTCAGTCACTTCCAGATGTGTAATAGATAGATAGCTGATTCATCCCATATTGCTAAACAGACATAAAGCAGACTGCTACTCAGAGGCCAACTTGATGAAGCCCTTCTGATTAAAAAAGCAGTGAAAAGATTTTTTAAAAGAGTGACAATGAGGACGACTGGAGGAACTATAAATACCAAGTTTTCCATAGGTCAGTTCGATGCTACACAGGAGGCGCGCTAAAGTTATTTCTGCCCTTGACCCAGTGATTTGCTTGTTTTAGGTATTTTGCCTAAGGAAAAATCAGATTCCACACCAGGCTCATCCAACCAATGGATTCTATGACAGGACCTACTATGCAGTTATTAACTGTTTTGTAAGAATATTCAATAGCTTTTGACATTTTAAAACATTCACAGTAGCCAGTAGGAAAAGGCATTATGTTCAACAGCATAATTAAATTGGTAAGAGAGTAACAGTGGTTCTGTATGTGTGGGATAAAAGGTAACTTTTTATTTCTTTTAAAGATATGTTCTAAGTTTTCTATAATTAACATATATTACTTTTGTTGTCAAGAAAAATTGTAGACTTTTAAAAGTAAGGAGGACTATGATGTCATCTCATCACCAGCTGACATCTTGACCCAGTAATGAGCTGCCCCACGCAGAGCAGACATTATTCCACAGTGGGTGTGGCTCACCCAGAATGAGCTGCACTGCTCGGAAAACACACCAGAGTGGCCTCCAGCACAGAAGTCCTGCTTGGTTGATTTATGGCCCCGCAATGGGTAGTTTTTATAGCAATCCTGGTGGCTGTCACGCAACCAGGGCAAAGCCCAGCACCCTCCTCCACCTTCGAGTCCCCAATAAAAGTGAGCCTTGTCCTTTACCCTTCACCTTGGTCAAAGCACCTTGGATAAGGATCAGAGAAACTCCCTCACAAATGTTCCCAGTGCCTTGTTTTTGTTGCCCTTGGGTTGCAGCAAAGCCTTGGGTCAAAGGTCACTTCAGTTAGGACAGGTCAGGCCTCCAAAGCTGCCTGGGAGAGATTTTCCTCCTGACCTCAAACCAGACAGCTGACAATGTACCAAGTGGGTCCTGCCACCTCAGATGCCCTGTCCTTGGTGGTGGGCACAGTAGGAGGGAAGAGTTTGTTGTGCATGTTTGTGACATTCCACAGGAAGAGCTGGACACTGACGGTGTGACTTCTGCACAGGTTCCCCTGCAAAGGGCCACAGAAATGGCCATCCCAAGACCACGGTGCAGCAAACACCTGCCGTTCCTGTGCATCCTGGGCCTCACAGTCACAGTCCCCTCCCTGCTGTTCTACGCTCTGCTCTGGAAGGCTGGCAACCTCACTGACCTATCCAACCTGAGAATTGGCTTCTATAACTTCTGCTTGTGGAATGAGGACACCAGCTCGCTACAGTGTCTCCAGTTCCCTGAGCTCGAGGCCCTGGGGATTCCTCGAGTTGGACTGGCCCTGGCCAGGTTTGGGGTGTATGGGGCTCTAGTGCTCACCCTCTTTGCCCCCCTGTCTCTCCTCTTGGCCTGGTGCAACAATGATAAGGAACAGTGGAAGCTGGCTGTGGGCTTCCTGGCGGCAGCCTCCGTGCTATTGTCCAGCGGCCTGGGCCTCTTCCTCTCCTATGTGTGGAAGTGGGTCAGGCTCTCCCTCCTGGGGCCTGGGTTTCTAGCTCTGGGCTGTGCCCAGGCCTTACTTATCCTCTTGATTATGGCCACAGTTGCATTCCCTCCTAGAGCAGAGAAAGACAAGAGCCAGCTTGAGAGCTGCTAGCTGTCCGGAGCCTACTTGATGCAACGGTTCAGTTCCAACTGCACAGAGACGGCGACATGTCTCCTCCACTGTCTTGTTTCATAGCTAATGCAGATGGATCCCCATGCAGAGCAGGAAGAGCCCCCAGCACTGAGGCGGCAAACAGGTAGTAAGGGAGGCTGGGGCACCTGCGGCTTCTTAGTGCAGGAGTTTGTCCTTCAGAACTTCCAAGGACACCCTAAAACCACGCAGCTCATCGTCACATGGTTTCCAGCTTTAATTAACCCACTGGAGCAGCTCTTACTCTACCCTCAGGAGTGGGAAGAGGGAAGCATTCCTGTTCCGGGCCAGACTTCCAGGCCGATTTGCCAAATGCCAAAATGAATCCCAGGGAACAAATGGGAATATTAAAACAGAGCACCGTGGCAGCCCTTGGGCCCAGGTTAGCAAGCTTTTGCTCCTCTGTCTGTGGGGAATGGGCTGAGATGAGCCCCTCCCCAGGACACCACTGCAAAAGGCCCAGGAATGATCCGACAAATTCCACAAAGACAGAACACACGGGCACAAAAACCAGCCTTGGTGGCTTTGAAGACTCCTCTGAAAAGGCCCCTGGACATAAAAGGGCAGAGTCGTCACTGGTAAATTGTTGCTATGATGAGAGCAGGAGTACACCAGTTCCTGGGCAGGGGAAGGTGACCAGAACAAAGGGCTGTACACACAGGATGCCACATCCCACTTCTCAACCAGAACTGGGAAGGGTGTGAACATGACTTACACACTGGGTGTTTCATGCACTTTTCAGCACCTGTATATTGGAAAACCTGTATGACATCTGATTTACTCATTCTGTGCCTGTCCATAGCCATACCAAATACAGAGACAGAAATGTGGGCTCTGGTGTGATTTCTCGTCCTTAGCACCTCCTCCAGGTTCCTGTCCTACTCCTGCTTTATAGCTGCCCAAGGCCAAGGTGGATGCCACCAGGTGGACATTACCAAGTGGACAGCAGGGCAGGGAAGGAGGCCTCTTTGGCTTCCTGGTCTGTGCACTGTGACCTTTAAGCTCCCAGACAGGCAGAGCGATGTGGGCAGCTGGTCTGCCTTCCAGGCTGGCTAGGGGGCTGACAGCTCATTCCTTGATTGCTTCATGATAGAAACTATTTTTAAAAGAGGCTATCCCCTTAGGGGAAATCGTGCTGACTAAACTGTAGTATACTTAGCAGCCGAGCTATTCTCTGAAAGGTATTGTCTCTTTGGTTCTAAAAACGTTGGACCACTGTATGATCTCATTTTTCCTCCAACTTGTTACTGAGTAAAACAGATGACTAGGATTCTAGACCCTCTTGAGTGGGAGATGGCACAGTGCAGAGAATTCCAATGGAAACACGATTTGAAACCTTGCTTTCACACACTCTAATGGGCAGCCACAAGGCCCAGGCATCCTGGGCTCCTGGCTGGAGGTGAATCTGCCAGGCCCAAGATGGTACACAGTGGGGAGCAGAGACCACCCCAGCAGCCCCTGTGGAAGTCCAGCTGCCCTCCAGCTGCTCTCAGCATCAAGTCCACAGTTCATTCTTCAGCTGAAAAATATCTCCCTGACATATTTTAACTCATCCTCGTCCTTCTCCAGGCTTCCGCTGCAGGCAGAGTCAGAAACGCCCGGTCCCAGGGAGGGGCAGAGGCCCGGGGAAGGGGTGTCTTTCCCACTGTTTTCTTCCTCATTGCTGCTCCCAGAACTGGTGTGAGGGGATGTGGAGCAGGTGGGGGAGAGTTCTGAGTTATCTGAGCCCCCCTGAGACAGCTGCTTCCAGGGCGTTTCCTGTTTGTGGCTCTGCGGAGTAGAAGAGATGACAAGCATGACATACGCGTTTACTTCTCTAACACACTGGTGTGTCTGTCAGTGACGTACCCAGTGGCAACTGCAAAGCGGCATGTGACAGGGCCAGGTGCTGCTTCCAAATCTGAGCTCCCTGTCTTCACCACCATCGCCCCCCCTCCACCTCCAACCGCCTCATCACAGTTCTCAAGGAATCAGGATCCACTTGGGAGAGAAGCAGGCAGGGGCACGTGGAATAGTACAGTGGAAAGGAAAAAGAAACAAATAGAAAAAAATGCGTCTGGAAAGGAAGGGTGGAGAATGGAAGGAGCCCAGGACACAAAACCTGGGTGTGGACCCACATTTGGTTGCTTATTAGCTGTGGAACTAAGGAAAAGTTCCAGTCTCAATTACTTCGGGATGATAGTATCTGAAATAACGACAGCCCAGGGTTATGGTGAGGATGAATGAGGGACTGCATGGTATCATGGCCTGGGGAACTGTGAAGGGCTACAACAGTTAAAGCGGCTATGACTGCAGGAAGCCGGGAAACCTCAGTGGCCTTCAGCTCAGGAGAGGTGCAACGGCTAAAAGAGGTCAACCTCACCCAGGAGACCCTTTCCAAGAACAAACAGGTAAATGCTTGTGTCTCCTCCACATGGACACTGACCCAGAGTCACCCCCTCTCCTTGCACACTCACACCCTCTCCAGGTGTCCAGCCCCATAGGTTCATCCCCGAGGCTCAACTCACATGGGGAGAGGCTGACAGAAGAGCTAGGCAAGGGCAGGCTGGGGAGAGGCCAACAGAGGAGGCTCCCCACGGCGGCCTGCGGAAATGGCATCTCTCTTATTGCCTGGACCAGGGGCCTACTCTGGTTTCTGCCCACGCAGAACTTCTGGTCCTAGACTAGGAAGAGACTCAGTTGACTTTACCTCAATCAGGATTCCCAGAGCAACATCGACTAGTTCTGCTTCATTCAGGCAGTACACGGTCTTCACTGCAGGGGGCCTGAAACAGAAACACAAAGCCACATGGGGGACAGAGGGTCTCAGCTCTCACAAGGAGGAAAATGAGGGCAAGATGAGAGCAGGAGGGTCTTCTCCCCGTGCCTTCCCACCAGGATGAGGACACCACCATCCCCAAGCTGAGAAGTGACCTCATCCTTGCAGCCCAGTGACCAGCACAGAGGAGGGAACACTGGGGGCGTCCCTCCCTCTGCCAACTTGGCCATGATAAGGGAACTAGGAAATGACGGTTGACTCTGAGAGCAAGCAGACCAGGGCCCATAGGCTGAGACCAGAATGAAACATGCCTAGATGCATTAGCACCTTCGGGGGACTGCAGCAGTCACAGATGACTGGCCAATTAAGAAACCTTAGAAAAGGAGAGTCAGAGAGAGGAGCCAAGCACCCAGTCCCCTGCCAGGAAGGTGGCAGCAATGTCCTTCACCAGGAATGCTGATGGCCTGAAGACCCAACAACCCTGTACTTGTCACCCCTCCACCAACCCACCCCCCCAGCTGCTGATTTCTTTTTTATTTTTTTTTCTGTTTTTGGCTAGGGGCTGGGTTTGAACCCGCCACCTCTGGCATATGGTAAGGTGACCAGATTTTAACATTGGTAAAGTGGGACACCATTGACTGGGGGTAGAAGGGTGGGAGTGGTTCTTAATTAAAAATTTGGTCTATATGGAGCAACAAAAATTTTCGTAGAACACAAAAATAGCATTGTAATATATTTTTTTAAATTTCAACATAAGTACAATTTACAAATATAATACATTAAAAAAATTATGTATGGTATTATTTTATTCTTTGGCATATTTCTCATTGAATTCTAACAACTGATCAACAATGTGAACTTTGATAAGCAGTTCTTGATAATCAGTTCTCAATAATTATTTGTTATTATTAAAGTTTAACATTATAAAATTAACAAAAATAATATAAAACTCATACCCTGGCAAAATAGCATGGTATGCCACATGGCAGCCAAAAACCGTGTATTTCCTTCCTGTTCTCCTGCCGTTCCCTAGCTTGTCGTTCATTCTTTCCAAAAATTGGGACTTTTTTAAAACGCTGTGGGACGCAGGACAAATTGTTAAAAATCGGGACTGTCCCACCAAAAGCGGGATGTCTGGTCACCTTACTGTTGTGGGAGTGGAAATTAGTGCAACCACTATGAAAAACAGTATGGAGGTTACTCAAAAAACTAAGAATAGAACTCCCATACAACCCAGCAATTCCGTCTTATCTACTGGTTATATTTAAAAGACTAATTTCTGAATGCATACAATTTTGAAAATAATAAAAGTTGGCCAGAAAATGTCTTAGAATAATGTTATAAAT
>CAUYQV010112592.1:0-32401 GCA_963574575.1 Galagoides demidoff
CCCAGCTACTTGGGAGGCGGAGGCAGGAGACTCGCTTGAGCCCAGGAGTTGGAGGTTGCTATGAGCTGTGATGCCATGGCACTCTACCCAGGGGGATAGCTTGAGGCTCCGTCTCAAAAAAAAAAAAAAAAAAAAGAAATGTAAATTCTTTTTGAGACAGAGTCTCACTACATCGCCCTCTTAGTAGAGGGCTGTGGCATCTCAGCTCACAGCAACCCCAAACTCTTGGGCTTAAGCAATTCTCTTGCCTCAGCTTCCCAAGTAGCTAGGACTATAGGCACCCACCACAATGCCCAGCTATTTTTTTGTTGTTGTCATTGTTGTTCCACAGGCCTGGGTCGGTTTGAACCCACCAGCCCTGGTGCATATGGCCGACGCAAGAACCACTGAGCTACGGGTGCCCAGCCTACCGTGTTTCCCCGAAAATAAGCCCTACCCCAATAATAAGACCTAGTGATGGGCATGGCTATGCAGCGTATTTGCATAGCCACACCCTGCATTTCAGGCGGAGCGGTAAGGAAGACTGGAATACCTTTTATCTGCCATAGCTCCTTTCTCTGAGCCCCTGGCACTTGCATGGGTGCGCATGGGTAACCACAGTCGCAGGCATCCTATTGTGCATGTGCGAAGTGCTAGGGGAAAGGAGTTCACGAATCACTAGCGCCAGCCCCACCAATAAGGTTGGCTCCCCCTGTCAGGTTCCAGAAGAAGATGACTTAACTGTATTTGAATTTGAATAAACATAGATTGTTGTATTATACTTAATAAAAATAAAACATCCCAGGTGGCACCTGTGGCTCAAAGGAGTAGGGCACCAGCCCCATATACCGGAGGTGGTGGGTTCAAACCCAGCCCCGGCCAAAAACTGCAAAAAAAAAAAAAAAAAAAAAGACACCCCCTGAAAATAAGCCTTAGTGTGTCTTCTTAAGAAAAAAAATAAATAAGACAGTGCCTTATTTTTGGGGAAACACGGTAGAAATCGGTAGAAATGCAAATTCTCAGGGCCCCAAACCTGACACATATAATCAAGCACTCTAGGGGTGGAGCCCAGCAATGTATGCTGTAAACAAGCCTTCCAGGTGATTCTGATGGGCAGCTAAACTTTGGAAACTCTCCCCAAACTTTGAACTCTTATTAAACATGTGCATGTGTATGAAGAACACATAGAATGTTCACAACAGCATTGTTTGGAATGGCAAAATCAAAGGAACAACCCAAAGAATCACTGGCAGTAGAATGGATATATAATTTTTTTTTTTTTTTTGAGACAGAGCCTCAAGCTGTCACCCTGGGTAGAGTGCCGTGGCATCACAGCTCACAGCAACCTCCAACTCCTGGGCTCAAGCGATTCTCTTGCCTCTGCCTCCTAAGTAGCTGGGACTACAGGTGCCTGCCACAGCACCTGGCTATTTTTTGGTTACAGCCATCATTGTTGTTTGGTGGGCCTGGGATGGATTCGAACCTGCTAGCTCAGGTGTACAGGTGTATGTGGCTGATGCCTTAACCACTTGAGCCACAGACGCTGAGCAGAATGGATATATAATTAAGACATAATCATATAAAGAATATGAAAATGGCTTGGTGCCTGTGGTTCAATCGCCTAAGGCGCCAGCCACGTACACCTAAGGTGGTGGGTTCGAATCCCCAGCCCGGGCCCGCCAAACAACAATGATGGCTGCAACCAAAAAATGGCCGGGCGTTGTGGCAGGCGCCTGTGGTCCCAGCTACTTGGGAGGCAGAGGCAGGAGACTTGCTTAAGCCCAGGAGTTGGAGGTTGCTATGAGCTGTGATGCCATGGCACTCTACCCAGGGGGATAGCGTGAGGCTCCATCTCAAAAAAAAAAAAAGAATGTAAATTGATGTAGCCATCTTGGAAAACACCCTGGCAGTGTTGGGCATATGATCCAACAATTAATGCTACTCCTATCTATACACTCAAGAGAATTGAAAATATATGTCCACACAAAAACTTGCACATGAAGGCTCATGGTAGTATTATTCATAATAACTGAAAAGTGGAATCAGTCCAAATGACCATCAACTGAAGAACAGTTGAGCTAAGTGTGGTATATCCATACAATGGAATAACATTCATTCACAAAAAGGAATTAGGTTCTGATATGTGCTACAGTGTGAATAAATCTTAAAAATATAGTCTTATGCTAAGTGAAAGAAGCCACACACAAAGACCATATATTGTGTGATTTCATCCATATGGAAGAGAATCTGTGTTATGGTATTGGGGCCCAGGGGAAACTTCCCCACTGCTCTCAGAAGATTGACTGAAAATCACCAATAAAAGGCATGCAAATTTATTTGATCATAGATTGTGTGTGTGTGACATGGGAGCCTTTAGAATGAAGACCCCAGAGACAGGGGAAGCTGTCCATTTTCATTCTTAGACTCAACAAAGCACGGCAGCCATGTAGAGATACAATGGGACTAAAAGGGTATGATTTAATGCTAATGAACTGAGTAGGGAAACCCAGCAGGGCCTGTGGTCTAGATAGATCTCGGGCTGTCTGTGGAGCTCTCTCCTCTTCTGGGTAGGACCCTCTCTGGAATAGAAGTCTTAGAACTTGCAATCAATCAAAATAGGTCACATAATTCCTTTATGGTTAGTTTTACATGGAAAGCATGGGGAAAGGCAGAGTGATATCTTTAAGATTTATAGCTGGCTTTGGGGAAAAGTGGTTGTTTTCTATGACCCTGCTTGGGGAAGAGGGATTCTGGTTTCTGTGACCAGTCTCAGAAAGAATAAAGAGCCAGAGACAGGAGGGCAGAGAAAAACTTTGTCTCTGAGGCCTTCATTTTGGAGTATCGTTTTCTAAGTCCCCAAAATGGAAACGTCCAGAACAAGAAAATTCTGCAGAGACAGAAAGTGGATTAGTGGTTGCCTTGGTTGAGGGGTTGAGGTGAGGCATGAGAAGCAACTGATAAATGATACAGATTTCTTTGGGGGTGATGGAATGTTCTCAAATTGACTGTGGTGATGGTTGTAAAACTCTTGTGAATATACTAAAACCCTTTGAATTGCACACGTTATGTGGCTGAGTTGTATGGTGTATTAACTGTGTCTCAATATAGTGGTTAAACATGAGTAAGGAAAGACCCTTAGCAAAACCTAGGGTGCTGGGGATGAGAAGTCCCCTCTGTGTTTTCACCTCATGGAGTACGGAGGCCAGAGCAAGGGGTGAGAAGGGACCCTGGACAGCACGCCTCAGAGGCTGCAGCTAATAAGACTCAGTAACTGAGTGAACAGATCCAGAAGTTTCTGGCTCCTTGCTAATGCCAAGTTAGGGAAGGGGAAGAAAAGAAAAGGGTTTGGCTTAAACCTTAGGATTTGGAGTGCAGAAGGTCTCTGGATGGTGATCCAAAGGAATTTTGAATTAAGGCTTTAATAGAATAAACAGTAATATTGTATATTTCCACATCTCTTCACCTGAGAGTGGGCATCACACCTGGGTTTCATCTGAGGTTTGGTGCAGTGAGACTGAGGGGTCGAGAGGAGGAGGGTTTCATTTGGTCCTCAACATGGAGACCTGGAACAGGGAAGCCAGTTGAAATGTCATCTTTTATTGTAGTGTATGGCATTTAAGTTAAACAAGAAGATTTATTAGCAGCAAAGTTCACAAAACCCTGGAGTGGCTCACCTCTGGGAAGATGTGGGATCTTTCATGTAGGAGGATACATGGGAATTAGATATAACCCTGGGGGAGGGATTATTCAACTTTAGAAAGCCCTGCAGGCTTGGTGCCCATGGCACAGTGGTTACAGCGCCAGCCTGGCGGGTTTGAACCTGGCCCGGACCAGCTAAACAACAATGACAACTGCAACAAAAAAATAGTAGGGCATTGTGGTGGGCACCTGTAATCCCAGCTACTTGGGAGGCTGAGGCGTGAAAATCGCTTAAGCCCAGGAATTGGAGGTTGCTGTGAGCTGTGATGCCATGGCACTCTACCCAGGGCAATAGTTTGAGGCTCCGTCTCAAAAAAAAAAGGACTGGCTCTGCAAGAAATCATGAAACCATCTTCTGCTTTTGCCCCTGAACTTCTGTCTCAACCTGTACTCGAAGCATCAATATTACCCCAGTCTGTTCCCAACTTCTGTTCCTTAGTAACTTGGCTGTCCAAGAAAGCTTTTGAAAGAGAATGACGGCTTGGCGCCTGTGGCTCAATCGGCTAAGGCGCCAGCCACGTACACCTAAGGTGGCGGGTTCGAATCCCCAGCCCAGGCCTACCAAACAACAATGATGGCTGCAACCAAAAAATAGCCGGGCGTTGTGGTGGGCGCCTGCGGTCCCAGCTACTTGGGAGGCAGAGGCAGGAGACTCGCTTGAGCTCAGGAGTTGGAGGTTGCTATGAGCTGTGATGCCATGGCACTCTACCCAGGGGGAAAGCTTGAGGCTCCGTCTCAAAAAAAAAAAAAAAAAGAAATTACGATTGGTCCTTAAGCTTTAGGGACTACAATTTTTAGAATGTTTCTATGCACTCCAGATATCCATGTCTTCCATTTGAATTATAATATAACTTAACGGTTCAAGCTACACCGTCTTTGAATCCCAGCTCTCTGATTTACCAGGTATGTGACCTTGAGCAAGTAACATAAATGCCCTTTTCTTAGGGCATTTATAAAATAGGGATAGTTATAGCATCTAACTCAGAGACTACTGTGATAATTAAATAAGTTAATTCATGAACAGCATATGCAGTGCCTGGTCCATAGAAAGC
Organism: Galagoides demidoff; assembly: GCA_963574575.1. Taxonomy (NCBI): domain Eukaryota; kingdom Metazoa; phylum Chordata; class Mammalia; order Primates; family Galagidae; genus Galagoides; species Galagoides demidoff. Next base: position 4,731 of record CAUYQV010112592.1, read on the forward strand.
ACTCTACAAATGAGGACCACCTTGCTCTGGATGGATGAACATCATAGCTTAGATTTCTACATTGGCAACATATACAAAAAGCTGGCTGGCATTGGTTTACCAAGGTCACTTTAAGCGCATTTTCTAGAAGATCATCTATTTAAGAAGACATGGAGGGGGGAGGCAGGAGGAGGGACAGTATTTGGGGGTACCTCACCTAATGTGCATGATGCAATGGTACATTTCAAAACTATTAAGAAAAAAAAAGAAGATAGGGATGATGAGGTCTAAATTAAATGACAGTTTTATTCCAAACACAAGCAAGAATGACCAAGATAAGCCTGCGTCAAAAGCCTCGAATGCAGTTTACACCTGACTTTCATACATGTCTTTCCCCAATTCTAGGCATTTTTTTTAGATCCTGACTTAAGAGAATTGAGATCATTTCGAATTTAGATTGATAAGGGAAAATTGATTTTAGGATCAACCCTAATATAATAACCTGGTGTTAACATGCACAGCAGCCTATGTTGTTAAGCTGACAGGAATGCTGATTATCTTAGGGGTAAATACGTACATATTATACATTAGTATTCTGTATATTTGTATATATAGCTTGTAAATTTGTATATGGATAACTTCACATGTATGAAATAAATCAGTAAATTTCTGAATTTATAAAGTGTGAAATACATATATATTTGAAATGTGGAACAAAAAGAAACTCAAAACTAGGCCAAGAAGAAGGGTAAGTAATGACATTAGTTCCCAATAACTGTGCAACGAGAATGTTCTTTCTCTGGTCCTTCCTCTGGGCTCTCACACGTCAGTGCAATACAGCTAAATGAATTCGCCTTGTAGAAATGAAGTGAGCAGTGACAAAAACAGGGAGCCGAGTGTGACACAAATCACATCAGAGGTCAGAGGGCACTGGTGGGATCCCTGCTTTCTAAGACGACACTTGCCGAGCTGTGAAACGCTGGTTCTAAGTGATGAGATTATTTATTTAACAGGTTTATGAATCGGTCTGGCCTGCTTTTGTAACTGAATTCTGCCACCCCATAAAGTCATTTAACTTCTCTGAGCCTCAGTAGAACTTTATAGGGGCCTCAAGGAAAAAGCAGAGAGTATTTGCTTTCTCCAACTTTGGCTGCCATCAATTCTCTTTACTTCTCCCAACTAACATGTTGGGTTAGAGACCAGGTCACTTTGGGGGCCATTTTACTAACGCAGGTCACTGTGCAGAAGGAAGATGTATCTACAGGTGTGTCTACTTCTGGCATGTGCCCTCTAAGCTGGTGGGGGCCAAGCTGCTGCACGACCTTCTCCCCAGGGGAGAGGGAAAGGGTCATGCGTTTCAGCCTTTTCATTAGAACCCTGAATTAGGGTTCAGGGCAGAAACACAGATGATGCAAATACCACATTTTTCGTGTCCCTTATGCATCAACCTACCTGTTGAAGGCATCATTAGGGAGTGAGGTGTCTAAGGCAAATTATAAATGGGTCCCTTGGATATGTCTTCATCTAATAACACCCTATCTCAGTAAAACCCTAAAACTTATTTTATAATGTTTTTATAAAAATGAAATGAATTAATGCTCTTAAAGTACATAGCACAACATCTGGCGAACAGGAGAGTAAACAGGAATTCTTCATCGGCTTCTGTTATTTCAATGTTACAATCAGAAAACAATGACTCAGAAAGGTGGAGTAGTTTCTCTAAGTTATTTATTTAGTTACTAGCAGAATGAAACTCAAACTTGAAGCACCATTTCTTAGCATAAATTTCTTCTTGTGCTTCCACTTCCCTCCTGCTTTTGGTGCCTTCTGAATTCTGCATAAACTCTAACTCAACCGTCTCTCACTCAGGCACTGCCAGACTGAGCTGGCACTACCTCCAGCCTCTGACTCTGACCCCGTCTCATGTACCAGCTTTTCTTCTTCCTTGGACCCTACAATGACAGTATTTTCAAGGCTTTCTCCTCTCCTTGCACTTGTCACCACTGAGTGTGACCATCTCAATGTTCATCCCTCACAACCAGTTTCCAGGGCTGTGCCCCTGTTCTGAGTCTGTCTTCCATGCTGAGTTTGGATTGAATTATTACTTGCTCATCCTCTATCCCCTATCTCCCCCAATCACAGACATCCTCTGATGTTTTTGCTCTTCTTCCTTCTTTAGACTCAAGCCCTCAGATTCTCCCCTTCCCTTCTTTCAGCCCAATTCACTTTCAGCCCAATGATTTGTTATCATTCTAGAGCTCTCTGAACAATGTGATAGCCAGAAGCCCAGGGGACTGCTGAGCACTTGAAATGTGGCTTCTCCGTGTTGAGATCAGTAGCTTCAAAGTGTGCAACAAACTCTGAATACTTAGTACAGTCAACAAGAGCACAAAGTATTTCACTAATACCATTGCACATTGGTTACACGTTGAATTGACAATGTCTTGGATACATGTATGTTGAATTAAATAGAATATAATTATTAATTTCTACTATGTCTTTTTTCTTGGTTTTAATGGGACCACCGGAAAATTTATATTATGTATATGGATTGCTTTATATTTTAATGGACAGCATTGATCTAGATCATTTTAGTGATCCTCTCCACACTTCTTAAATCTCTTTCTTGCCAGTCTCACTATTATTGTCTGGTTCAAGCTCCTCACAATGCATCCTAGCAGATTTCTGTGCCTTCAGAATCTCCCTACTCCAATCTCTCTCAGCGATGCTGGACTGTCACCAAGTCAGTCTTAAGAATGAAAGGTTCAAATCAAACCACTCACTACTTAAAATTAAAAAAAAAAATTACTTCTCTCTGTCCATCAATAAAATCTAGACTCCTACAGCCCCTTCTCCTTGTTCTTCACATGTTAGCTCGGATACAGAGCAAGACAAAGCTTCATTTAGCTGCAAAAGCGTTACTTTGTGTGTGTGCGTGTGTGTGTGTGTGTCTGTGTGTGTGGGCGTGTGAGCACGTGTGCATGTGTCAGGAGGAGGGTCACATGGCATCTCCCAATGACTTGGACTTGACTGAGCCTGGCTCAGAGAAAGATAGATGTCACAAAGATTTTATAAACTCAAGTAGAGTCTCTTCTTTCATGATTTCCCAAAGCCACTAACCTGTTGACAAAAACCAGAAGCCTACAAAGTAAACAAGGCAGAAGAACAGATTCCTGAAGCTGGGAGGGGCCTTGGCTCCTCCTCTGAGATCCCAAGATTGATAAAATTGTGTCTTAAAGATCCCAAATACCTAAACTTTACCCTGCCATTGAGACTGCTGGTTTCTCTCTTAGAAGAGGAAGAAGTTTTGATTTTTTGAGACTGCATCTTGCTGTGTTACCCTGGTTAGAGTGCTGTGGAGTTGAGTGCCATGGTGTCATCATTACTCACAGAAACCTCAAACTCTGAGCTCAAGAGATCCTCCTGCTTCCGCCTCCTGAGACATGATGCCTGGCTAATTTTTCTATTTTTTTTTTTTTTTTTTAGTAGACATGAGACCTCACTCTTGCTCAAGCTAGTCTCGAACTCCTAAGCTCAAGCAATCCACCCACCTTAGCCTCCCAGAGTACTGGGATTAAAGGCATGAGCTACCGCACTTGGCCTCCCAGCAGACTTTTCTGAAGCAATTAATTGGAGCAACTGGAAATGTTTCACTAGAAGAAAAGCAACAAAACCTCATGCAACCATCAGGCCTTTCAGTGCTAGCTCCTGAGTGTCGGAAGACAGGTGGGGCAGACTCATATGGTTTTACCTTTCCAAACTAAGATAAAACATTGTTTTAATACTAAATCTTGTTATGATTATTAATACTTTTCTAGGTAATCTCACTTTGTTACTCAAGACCAAAGCGTGCTATTTTCCCCTTCACTGTGAACCTCCACACCAGCTCCTCTCAACTACTGCTCATGCCATGACCATTCATACTAACAACCCTGTGCCTTTGCTTAGCCCTTGGCCCCAGCATGGAATGCCAGGTAGTCACAGAATGACGGAATTTGGAGAACAACTAACCTAGTTCTTCATTTTATGAAAATGAGGACCCTGAATTCCTGGAGCAATGAAGTACATTCGTGATAGAGGCCAGGACCCAGATCAGCTCCCTTCCAGTCCTGTGGTTCTTCTATTACATCCCACATTCTTATTCTTTTCTTCAGATTTTGCATATTGAAATTCTACCTCTTCTTCAAGATCTAAGATGAATGGCACCTCCTCCATGCTGTCCAGCCAGCAGTGACTTACCACTCAGCCTGTCATTTGGCCATGCTCCATCCATAACCTGCTATAGTTTGTGATCCTTAGCTCCCTACTTATATTTTAAGCAGGTTGAAGGTTACATCATGGTGACCTATATCTAGCAAAATGCTAGAGGAAACTCTCTGTGTATGTTTGTCAAATAAATGATTGAACAAAGGACCAAGACATAGCCATTGAAGCCTTGACTATTCAGTCCATAATATGAGAAAATGGATGTGTGAAAATTGAAAGCAAATCAAATAAGCTATGATGGATTCTTATGTCCTGGAACAAAAATCTTCCACCTACAATTCAACACTTGTTATTGATTTTTTAAAAAATTAATTTCACTTCTCTTCTTTAAGCCTTTCCCTTAACAAGAAGAAGGGAATTAGTGAATTACAGCAGAGACCAAGTATTAAGGATTTAAAGATTAAGTGTGGAAATCCATGTGTCTCCTTAAAACATGCGGAGTGTCAGTTCAACTGAGTACAGGGAGGCTCCCATCCAAAAATACCCAGTCGAGTTAAATCAGAGGAGAGTTGGTTAGTGTTTGTCAGTGGATATTTAAATGTAAAATAACCCATCACTTCAATGCTTCTAGTCCGGTGTGTCTGTTAAGTAAATGTTTATTATACTAAATTCCATTTCAAACTGGGAAGCAGAGGAAGTGATTTTTAAAAAGCAAGAATTTTATTATATTCGAGGTTGGAGGGTTAAGTTTGCAAACTCATCCTGTTGAGTCATCCTAGAAAAAGTGCTACATCCCTCATTGCTGAATATCACTACGATCACCAGGTGGCCAAGGGAGTACTTCAAAGATGCCCATGGGGAAACTCAGTGATGAGGTCTGTAGCACTTTTGCTAGGTTGAGTTCTCAGACTTAACTGCCTGACCTCATATAGCTCACCTATGAGATTACCTTTGAAGGAAAAAAAAAATCAATATAGTTTTTGGTTTTTAAATATGTTATTTACATAGGACTCAAAGGAGGGTTAGAAATACTTAGCTTAGTAATACTTAGCTCCAAATGAAAATGAATCTTAGTCTCCAAAGGAAAATCCCCCACACACATAAAAATAACCCCCCAATTCGCTCAAGTAGGTCCTCGTAACAACTATTAAAATGGGATGAGAGTGGATAGAAAGAGAGGAAAAGGCAGGCACAGGCCTTCCAGGTTTTTGACATTAAGAGTCAGGCCATGGACATTTATCACAGCTGGTATTTAGTTTATATAAGTAGATAAATAAACACTTGACTCAATTCGCTTTGATGCTATGCAGCAATTATTGAATGTGTATAATATGTAAGGTAGTGTGCTAGCTAGAAAATATAAGGTAAATTAAAGATGATTACAAATAATTTCTATCCTCCAATTAACCAGAAGTTTTAGGCAGTGTGGATACTGTCCATGGATGAGTCAATCTGAAGATGAGTCCCCTCTCTATTTATAGACTTCAGCGATAATTCTTTGGGGAAGAAGGCATCTGAATTACCTACGGAAGGAACTCTTTCCATTTGTCATTGAACTTATTTGTCTTCCTATAATTTATGGTTTTTCATTTGGCCTAAATCCAAACATTTTCTTTAAATCCATCTTAAAGACGTTTCCAGAAATGAAACTTTGGGCAGTTCAGGGATCCGAAGAACTCATTCAAAACATCACTAACACTTACCCTTACGTTTCATGTCACTTAATTCTATGAAATGGTTAAAGTGATATTTACTGAAGAACTAATGGATAATAATTTTGCTTTGGGAAGGTAAATTCATTACAAATCAAATCTAAAGGGTATCTCAGGCAAAATTTTACCAAAATGTTAGCTTTTTCTAAAGTGATTCAGGAGTCAATAGTCAGAAGCTGAACTTTCTCTGTCTCTCAAATAAAATGCATACTCTTTAGGAGTTTCTAGGTTTTTTTCTTTGTTTGTTTGTTTTGTTTTGTTTTTCTCTCTGTAACTCTAATGAGGTCTTCATACAGGGCCTGATACCCACTCAGCACTCAGTAATATATGTTATTGAATGAATAGATTAATGAATGAAAAATGTGACTTTCCAATATCTGGAAACATTCACCTTTTAAACTTAAATTACCTGGAAAAATAAGCAAAGGTAGGAAATGACTCAGTAATGTAAAACAAACCAGAAAAATAGGCAGGTGTTCCCCAGGTCTAAAGGGGGAAGTTACACTTTGAAAACAGTGACTGGAGAGGATGGCAGCCGACCCCAGGGGCTACCCAGCTGGACTTTCCAGTGATATCTTATAGGATGCCCCAGTTGTAGACATCTCTCCAGAGGTGTTGACTCCACCATAGAAACCTCACCACCAAAGCTGTGGCAATGAACCTGATATCCTGGAAATCTCTCCGATATACTGAGCAGAGCTATCCAATTCCAAAGCGTCAACAGGATTTATTGCCAAAGGTTTCTTTGCAAAAGTTAGAGGACGTATCATTCTCATATCTTGCCCTCCTTGGTGAGATTTTAAATAAACACACAGTTTCATTCCCGGACTTACTGGCTTGGTATTCTTTGAAACTTCAGTTACAGATCACTCAGAGGAACAGGGTGACCTCCGTGAAAGCTCAGGCTTGGAATAGTATGAGAAGGGTAATCACAAGATTAATGTTTTCTCCATCTAAAACTAATTTCAAACTAAAAATAGCTGCAACAGCCTCTACTTAGTCTTAGAGAGGGAGGCAGGCTGGCCAGGGGCAGGGATTACACTGCTGGAGAACACCCACAATGAATTCCCCAATGTTGCAACATTGGATATGTTACTTGGGGACCATGAAGTAGCACTTGTCGCATGTGCAAGGTATCTTGTTTTATCAATCAGATGTGTAATTAATTCCATTCTTTTTAGAACACAAAAAGAAACTCATTGTTTGCAAATATCCATTGTTTGGTATTTAATATTTTTGCAGGATTTTCAGCACTTGACAGATCATTGGTTTATGTGCCGAATAGTCCCCTTCCTTATTTCCATTTTATGAAGAACATGAAGGAATTTAATTGACATTACCAAGGTCACCAGCAAAGCCAGGATGAGAAACCTGAGAGCAAATTCTCTCTGCTTCCAAATGTTTTGAAAGTTGGCTCATGTAAAGAAAAAAGAAAGGGAGGGCGGGAGTGATGAAAGAGGGCTTCTGGGAATGAAAAAGAGAAACCTGGTCTCTCAATGCCTAGAGGTCTGTGCTGCTTCCAAAGATAAGCTTATATTTCAGGTGAAGTTCAAATTAATCCTCACTTAAACTGGATATTTTCCTTATTATATTCCAAATGTTAAAAAATAAATGAAATAATCACAAAAGCGCGATTTTTATAAAATCTGTCCTTATTGGTCTAATTTTTCATGTCAGAGTTTTGTGCTTTGGCATATATTTAAATAACTTGGTATTTCAGCGATTTATGCAGATAAAAGATATCACCCATATTACAATATTTTTTGAGCCAATATTTATGGAAAGCTTGTTTGTCATGTACTAGTCTCATTTCCCGTTCAGTTCTTATAAAAATGGTGTGGAACAAATACCATCCATATTGTGCTCAAGGCACAGATGAGGAAATGATGGATTTTCCCAAGGTCACAGAAATAATGAAGAGTGAAGGCTGAATGCAAACAGTCTGAGTATTTATAATGAAAAAAAAAGCCAACAAAACCCAAAACAGAACAAAACTTAGTATATTCAATCAACTTCATAGCCCTTGTCAAAGGCTACTTGTTAGCCCATGAAACTTCTTTTCCTGGAGATTTCTTAAAAACAGCAATAATAATAACAACAGAAATCTCAGCAGAATGTTGACTCAATTTAGTGTTTCTAGAATTTCTCATTTCTACTTCTAGAATTTTCCTTATTTCTATAGGTTTCTCTATTGGCTTGATTTCTGGTGTTGTTTTGTACACAGAGAAGCTTCATGGTGAACTAAATTCAAATTCTCACTTTGCTCACACAGGGCATACAATCAAAGTTCTTCCAGCCTCTTTCACACTGGCATTCAGTAAATGGTTCCCAAATCTCATGTTTTTTAAAGAAGTTAGAAAGAATTTGGAGATGAGGCTGAACAATTTACAAATGAAGAAAATGAAGCCCAGAGATGTTAAGTGATTTTTAAAGGCGTCCAAGCTAGCTTCTTGGAGAAACAGTAATGAACCCAGGTGACAGAGTTCCAAGCCTGCACTGTTTCACTTCCCCGTGTTATGCGGGATTGATTAATATGTGACTGACAATCTCTGCTATTGGAGAAGTTTTCATCAGGCAGGGATGGCATGATTATCCTCACATATAACCAGAGGTACAGTACTGGGCAGAGAGGGGGGATGTGGCCAAAAGTCTTTTCCATGCCTGTGAGTTTCAAGTTCTAGGTAATGTAGCCAGAGATCCTTGTTGCTATTTTTGTTGACTGCTCCACTTAACCCCTGCTAATGTGAGCCCTCAATGTGTTAGCTGAGCTCTGGAAGCTACACAGACTTCACTTTGGTGGCTTCCCTGTCTTCTGACGCTTTGCTGCAGGATTTTTTAAATGAGTCCTTCTAGGCCTCCACTCCATGAGGCGCCCTAGTTAACTACAGCTACCAGCTGACTCCTTAAACACATTGAGATGTCAGTAGCCAGGCTCAGGCCTCTCTCTCTGGCTCTGATAGGTTCAAAATTTTATCACTAATGTGGATAAATATATAGAGGATTGCTGAGCCAACATACACAGATGGGAAGAATAATGAATATGATAATGGGGGCACCAGTTTATAAAAAGCCATGTCATCTTCAGAATAAAGTCAGCGATAACCTGGTTGCCTCCTTTTAGTCAGACCCACATATGGACAATTATTTTCCTTTCTAGACACTAAAGATATAGTTAAACAGAAGAGCATCTAGCATTTTTAATAAGAACAAGAGATGATTCAACGCATATGACAGATGTAATATGTAAGATGGTTGAAGGAACCAGAATTGTTTGTTCTGGAAGAATATGGTATTTGTCAAAAACAGTGAATGACCTGAGATTTACCCTACTTGAGAACTAACAACTTGGCCTGTGACAGTTTCATGAATGCTAGCAGAAGACACAAGACTTATGGGTCAGAGACAAAGGACAGTTTATTATTCGTGGCAATCTTCTGCCAGTTCCTTAAACCCCAGTTCCCACAAAGCAACACACACATGAAAAGCCAGATGATGCTTCACACACCGAGTTGCCTTACAGGAAAGGAACTCTGACCTCAGGAAATCCTATCTTTTATCATGGTCTGCAAGCAAAGCTGCCCAGCCATTTTTCTAGGGTGAGGGAGATAACTATCCCTAAGAAAACCTCTCTGAAAAGAACAAAATGTTTCTTCTTGGAAGAAAGGAAAGACTCACAGACATTAAAGTGTGTCTTGACAGCTGTTGGGTTAACAAGTATTAGAAATTTCTCTTACTCCAGAAGACAAAACAAGGTTAAATGGGAAAAAATTACAGAAAGAAAAATTCTTGGCAGATAAGGAGATAATTTTATGAAAACAGAATGAGTTCAAAATAGGATGGACACTTTCAGAAGGTAGACAAGTTCAGGAAGAACCATGCAGCCATTTGTTGTTGACTCTTGAGAAAAAATATTCCTCTACAGGAAAAGCACTGAATTTAATGGGACTTGAAGCTTCTTTCAACATTCCAATTATCAAAAAATAGAGGGAGTGATAAAAGTGAAGTAACTAGAGGAAAAGGGAGGACAGAAAAGAAGAAAATGTACTTTTAAGTTTACAGTACTTGGCTGTATATTTTCTGAAGTTCTAGCTACGTCCCAAGAGGACCCAGAGGTCTCTTTGATAAACCATAGAGAAGGCAGTACCCACAGTTTTTATGAACTTGACGTTGTAATTGCCCTTGTTGCGCCTCTTCAGCTAAGAAAAACAGTTTAAAAGTCTGTTTGGAAATAAAGAAACTTTGAAGCCTTATCCTAGATTGATTATCTTGTGTTTTGAGAAACAGAATCTCGGCTAAAGAATTCTCCACAATCTAACTGAAAATACATCCGGTTGCCCAGAGCCTTAGACTGAAGCTTCAGAAGAAATATCTCAAAAGAAAATACATCATCCAGGAGGCTTTTCTCCAGAAACAAAACATATCTGTCCCTCTCCCTGCCAAAAAAGACTATGTAAGGTTATTATAACTCTCATGTAGATTAGAAAATGGATATTTTTACCCATGGGTTTGTCAACTGGCTGTTCTGTTTGAATTCATGAGCCTAGCACATGTGTTAAGAAGACACAGTGTGTGTGAAGAGGGCACTGTGGTCAGGCCAGGTAACCTTCTGCTCCTCTGTTCTTCAAATGTAAAATGAGGGGTGGGAACAGAGACAGCCAGGTTTATTCCTGCTTTTCAAACTCCTAAGAATTCAGGAAGAGCCCTTTTCTTAAAAGTTGGCATAAGCTTGGTGGCCCAGGGCTGCTAATAGGATCAGAAGAGAATAATGGTGGAAATCTCCTCTTAAAGACAGTTTAAAGAGCATCTCTCTTATTTTAAACTGAAGAAAGAAAAGGAGCAAATAATTGGAATGTTGGGAAAGGCTGTGGGGTGGGGGGATGGAAGAGGACCTTGTGGTGCTTTGGGACAAGACATGAGGATACTTTATAGCCAGAAACTGAAGACAAAATTTCTACTGTACTAAATCCAGTGGGGAACCCTTATTCTTTAAAAAATGAACTTGGAAAAGACCACAGCCTGCCTAAAAAGGGTTGGTTCATCCAGCCAGAGCAAGCAGCAGGATAGGGGAGCCCTCATATCTGTACAGTAGACATCTGTCTGGAAATAATTCATTTATCTTTTTTAGAAACAAGAGATACAACAAGGCTTAGAGGGTTCTTTTTTTCTGTCTCAAAACAAGGAAAGAATCTTTTCCGGTGTGGGCCATTTTGATCCTGGATTGCATGTGTACGTGTAGGGATTTGACTGAGATCATGGCTCTCCTCCACCACTTTTTCATCAATCAATAAAAGAAACACCCATCTTACATAATTTTTCTCAAAAGACACACTTCATGTATCTTACAAATCACATCTCAGATTTTATTCAATATTTTTGAGTTCACAGTGTTTGTTGAAAATAATTGTTGCAATATGTTTTACGTGTCAACTCTATAAGTTGACATTTGGAAACTATAAAGTTTTTTTTTAAAAATAACTTAGAATGAACAAGTGAAATTTCTCATCACACCAAATTTATCAATATCTTACAATATAAAAACTTCTGTATTTCAGCAAAACCATGTACAATGAATCTAATAAAAAAGGAACTGGAATACATTTTTTCTGCATACATAAACATTTGTTCTGTCTAACTTTTGCCTCCTAAAACTGGTGTGTATATTGCCTTAGCTTTAACCCTTAAGGACAGCAAAAGAATTGTCCATCTTGGAATGTTTATTAACTAAACAGCAGGAGGCAAGGAAATCCCCTTCACACCTCCTGTTAAACTTGCTTTAGTCAGTGTTTAAGGTATTTTAAAAGATCTCTTGGACAGAAAGATGTTGATCTAGAACTTGGGATCTCTTGGGGCCATAAACCACAGGGTTGTGATTCAGAGCTCAGGCTAAGAATGAGGCTGTGCACATTTTTCTATTCTAGAGAATGACCTTGGAAAGTTTTTTTTTTTTTTTCATCCTGGGATGCAGAGATACATAATAAAGGCCAGCTGCAATCGTTATAAATATCTTGTAAGATAGGCAAAGTGCTGCACTGTTACTCCTGTAGCCAGAAAGCCAGAAAAGAGAGGACTTCTGTGACCTTTTGAGAGTATGCTGCTCACCCCAAGGAGCTGCGAGTAATTAAAACAGAAAGCCAGCCCTTCTCACAGGGAGGATCAATTTACTCGGAATGGCCCAAAGCTTTTTATCACTTGTCTTGTCACTCTTGCTCTGAACAAGGAGCCCCAGCTAGGGGAAGTTGAACAAGGAGCAGTAATCTGAGAAGGAAAAACAAAAATAGAGTGGGGAATGAAAGGAAGAGAGAAAGGAGCTCAGGCTTTGGGAGGCCCTGCAAAGCCGGTGCTCAAAGGCCTCCTGGAGGGAGGGCAGGTGACCTTTCAGGGCTGCCCCTGTTCCCCAAGCAGATCCCAGGCCTGAGGAAGCACATGGAAGCTGGAACTGACCACCCCTCCTCACGTCATTTTCATTCTGATGGATCTGCAGTGACTCCCCCACGTGATTTTTCTGTTGAGGACCCTCAGATGTCCCACTTCACCTATGTCCTTCCCACATAGATTCCAGCTGCCTGGCCAGAACCCCACATCCGCACCTCTGTTTCTTTATTTTATGATTTTTCTCTCCTCTTTTCCTTTGCATGTATCTAAAACACCTCCATTCTCTTAGGTCAAGATCGAATTTATTTTGTAGCAATAACTGACATTACATAAAACTTTATGCCAAGCACTTACACACAGTTACACCTGAGCCACTGTCTCCTGGGATATCCCTTCAATATTTTGGTCCAGATTCATCTTTTTTCTATATTTTAAGTCCCAGAGTATTTTTTTACTCATCCAACTCTACAGAATCAACCCCTAGTGTTGGAAGGTTGTAGCAAAGTCCATTTTGAATAAGCCCCAGGGAGACTCTGGAAGTTAGGTTGACCTAAGGTGCTAGAATTTTGACTACTGCTGTTTAAATTTTTCACATTGTTGAATACATTTTACCATGATCATGTATGACCCTTATAATAAAAAATTCCTTTACATATTAAGTTCCCTAATTAATTCTGATGGGGGGACCATAGGCCTACATTGGTCACTTGAACAATGATTCAGTCAGATGCTCTTTTTCTGCTTTCTTTCATTTGTTCTGTCTCCAACAAGGTAGAAAAGTATGAGGCCTTACAATTAAGTTCGCAAACTCATCCCAGGAAAAGTGCTACATACCTCACTGCTGAATATCATAAGGGTCACCTTTGAAGTAACCCCCTTGGGAAGCTATGCACTGATTCCAGCACTGACTCCCCACTTCAAAGAAAGATTAGAACAGAACTCTTTTTTCTGGAATGACCATCAGAGCTGTCATTCTACAACACATGGAAACACACAACAGCAATAATGGACTCTACTCAGCAAGACACTGACACACATCAACACGAACACAGCTGTGAGACTCTGATATACCAAGGTATGCAACCTTATTGAGTTGTTTGTACAGGGCTGCCAATGTAAGCACACAGTGGTAAGTTTGTGAACTTAGTTGTCAGACCTTGTATGATTGTCCTTCTAGAAAAAGAGTTCCAAAATTGCTTTGAAGGGTAGACTAGGAACTGGCATTGCCGCATAGCTTCCCAAGGGGAGTACTTCAAAGGTGACTATAGTGATATTCAGCAACGAGAGATGTAGCACTTTTTCTAGGATGAGTTCATGAACTTAATTGTCAGGCCTCCCATATGCAAAAGCAAGAATTAGCTATATCTCTTTCCTCTCTTTCCAGTTCTGGTAATTCCAGGCTCAAAGCAGGGGCTTCATAAATACTCAAGTGACTCTGAATAGACTCTCAAGAGAATAAGACCATATTTAATAAGGACATATGACATAGTTATATTTGAAGGAAAAAAGGAAACCTTACAATTAGGAGATTAAAGAAGTAGATATTAGTGAGACAGGAAAAATACTCAGGTGACTTAACAGACCACAAATTAGTGGCAAATATTTTCTTTTAGATCTAGAAGCAAAGAACTTTTGAAAGCATCAATAAACTTGTAACATATAGAAATCACAGGTGGTTCACTCTTTTTAATTCAAAACATTCTTAGAAGAGTATGTTTAATTAAAAATCCTATAGCAGAAGAAGAAATTTGAGTAGTCAGAGACAGTTAAGCATCCAAACTCTCATACATTGCTGCTGGGCATGTAAAATGATCAGCTACTTTGGAACAATCTCACGGTTCTTCAAACAGGTAAGCATAAGAATTACCACGTGAACCAGCAATGCCACTCCTGGGTATATAACTGAGAGAAATGAGAACACATGTCCATATAAAAACTCACACACAAATGATCATAGCAGCATCATACAAAACAGCCAGTGGATAAATAAAATGTGAGCTATCCAGCCAACGGATACCATTTTGCCATGTGAGGGCTTAAAGTGCTGATGGTGCTGTGACACGGTGCACCTTGAATGCACACTAAGTGACAGAAGCCACACGTAAGAGGCCAGACGTCACATGATTTCATTTATACAAAATATTCAGAATTGGTCCTTCTGTACACGTAGAAAGTATATTAGTGGTTGCCCAGGATTGGGAGGAGGGTCCAGTGACCGGCTATAAGGTTCTGGAATTCGATAGTGATGAGATGGTAGTGCAACTCTGTGAATATCCTAAAAATCACTCAGTTGTGTACTCTAAAAGGGTAAATTTTATAGCATATAAATCATATTTCAAAAAATCTATTATTAAGATAAACGAGAAAGGAAATAATCAAGAGGGCATGTGGGGAGGAGGGGGAACCCAGGCGGCAGGAAACCAAAGAATGTAAAAAAAAAGGAAGCTAGAGAGTCATTTTCCTAAGGGCTGCCTTTGGGGGCATAATCAACTTTTAATTTTTTTTTAATTAGAAAAGATGATGACTAACTGAGGAGACAATCGGAAGCTATGGATTATAAGTACAGCCTAAGGGGTTTGGTTTAGATACAACTTTTCCTGCCAATAAAAGGTGGAATAAGAGGCGTTAGCGTCTCCCTCTTCGGTGGACTTCAAGAGGGCTTAGGACGGGTTTATGTGTACAGGACAACTGTGGGAGCCCTTCCTGAAACAGCAGAGGGATGACCTTTCATGCTCTTTGCTCATTTTTTTTTCTCTGTGTCTTGGAAAAATGTTAACCGTCAGTATTCAGCACAGCACCTCCCCCTCAGTGCATTAGTCCTGGTGAAATAAGAGAGGAGACACTTCTGGTCCTTGAAAAGTTTTATTTGGTGACTATCATTAGTCATAAATGCACATTCCTCTCAAGACTGTTAAAGGCTTCTCCTCTAAACAATTAACTTTTTATTAAAAAAAAAAAAAACTTCGAAGCTACACTTGCAACCTATTATTTCCATCATTTGTATAAAGTAAGTAAGTTCAGGTTGGGTATAGTTCCCGCTACTCATATCACTATTAACATGAATACATAGAATATACTTGACCTACCAGACTGGTTTTAAAACTCTGTAACCTCCTTCAGATTTATTTGAAAAATAAAACATCATGCTCACTCGTATTGACCAAGGACAGAACCACGTCTGCCAGGATTTCCCATCACTTGCCAGCACTCCCTGCTTTGGGAGAAGCAAGGAACGGCTTTGGGTCCATTCAGCACAATCCTCCCCACTCCGCTGAGGTCCTAGATGCCCCTGACCCAAAACAACCTGAAAGGCGCGACTACAGCATGGAAATCTCTTCTTGGCCTTGTCTCCAGTTACACGGCCAGTCTTTTCTCACCTTTTATTCTCTGGTCAAATAAGGTAGGGTTGGTTTTACGACAAAGTCTACATGAGTAGTGATGCTTTTGTTTTCACAATCACACACAGTCAAGAATATTGATTCATTTATACAGCAAATATAGAAATGCAAACCTCCTTCTCTGGGGTAGATAATATAAACCTCCATTTCCAACATCCTGAAATGTCTTTAATCCAACTATGTGTTTATAGCGTAATGGATTGTGGTCCTAGGACTAGATATTGTCAAACTTGGATTTGTTGAGAACATTGACTACAGGGAATCCTCACCCGGACGGAGAGCACTTCAGTGCCTCGGGAGGAGACCCTGCTCCGTCCCTGCTAGGCAAGGGCATGGTCGAACTGCCCTTTCTCCAGGCCTTCAAGTCCGTCAGCCCAGGTGGAGGTCGGCATGCTCCTGTAAGGGTCCAGGAGAATCCGGAAGCACCTGACGATAAGGATGCCCAAGAAAATAAACAACAAAATAACAAAAACAAATGTCGTTTTCTGCTCCAGAGACATGCTAGAATCTGATGACACGTCCTCAAGGGGCACGAGGGGTGAAGGGACAGGCGGTGCCCCATCCATGGTGCAGGGGAGCCAGAGCACGGGGCCTTCTGCTTTCCTCTTCATCCATCATCAGTCTGCGGTGCTCATGGCGGCTGCGCCCTGCACAGGCTGAGTTATCTGCAGGGAGACAGAAAGAGAAGGAGAGGGGGTAATGATCAAATAGCAGCCTTATTTTCTGGCCTCCCAGCCATGTTTTTCAAAGAGAAGAAGAAATCTATACACCAGCTTTCTTCTCACCAGAGATGCTTAATTCTGTATAATTATGGAAAAATATTTTACTCTTGCATGAAATTACCAGATTGTTCTCAGAAGAACCACCTGGGGCCAGAAGGGATGAGCCAGGAATGCAGCTATAATATAGAAGATGAGAAATGTACAAGGTAATATTGACCCTAGGGCATGCTGTCAACCTGACATCCAAACCCAGCCTCCCCTGCCAAGGCTCTTCCAGCTCCAATATTCTATTCCTCTCACATTCTGGTCATGGTAGCATTGAATGAGCACGAGCTATGTGCCAGGACTGCGGCTAAACTTGACAAACATTAGCCACTCGACTGACTCCTAGCTCCACAGAAGCAGGGCCACTGATAGCCCCACGGCAAGGAAACTGAGTCTAGAAAAGGTGTGTAAGGTGTAAACTCTCTCAGGGAGCCTCAGGCTCTGATGTACTCTCGCCTCCAACCATGAGCGTGGGACCTCGGAGAAGTCACTGAGCTGTGAAAGCACAAGCAGAAATGCCTGCGTATCTCATGGTGCTGTAGTAAGATTAAATGTCTGCGAAAACCCTTTGAAAGTATACAAAGCAGAAAAACAAACAAAGCAAGTCGTTGCTTCACTTAAGACACCACGATGGAGCATTGCTGCTTCTCCAAAGCTTTCTACTGCCTGAGTCAAGGAAAGGGAAGGATCTCAGACTCCCAAACCATGAAGTTACTGCTGCTTTTTCTCTTTTCTTCAGAAAACAAAGCCCAGCCTCAATACTTGACCCTGGGAAGCACCCAGACAACTCAGCTAGAAAAAAGGAATTGATTGACTGCCTGTTTTTAAAAGAGCAGTTTTCTTTATAGGGCTTCCTACCATTGCGGACTCCTGGGGAGAGAGGGAGAAGCAGGAGAGGACAGGTCTTCACCATTTCTAACTCACTGGCGGAAGAAACGAGGTCCCTGAATATTGCTGTTTGTCTTTAAAGGCAAGTCAAAGGATATACACAACTCAGGAAAAGCTTCGGATACAGAACTAGATTTATTTCAATAAAACTTTGTAAACAAAAGCATATATATTAAATATTACTAAATAGAAAATCATATGACATTTATTGTGAATTTGTCTGTAAGAAAAATTACATAGCAGACTCGTTAGCTATGGAAATTACCATGGATGCAAAAGAAATTATGCATGATGAAAATAAGCAACCAAATAAAAATAGAATTTATGACCTAAAGCATCAACACAATATTTCTTCCGTTAACTTATAATCATTGCCTTCAAGTACAGCGCTGGTAATCATAATAACAGTTTGTGTGTACATTGACACTTCAAAGTTTATAAAATCACAGTTAAGAAAAAACAAAAGAGTTTTTAAAAGGGCTCACAACCAGTAACTGGGAGGAAGGAGTCACCAATTTGGGGATGACAAATCCTTCTGGCAGCACCATCGCTTTGAATTTTTTTAAAGGCTGGAACT
Organism: Galagoides demidoff; assembly: GCA_963574575.1. Taxonomy (NCBI): domain Eukaryota; kingdom Metazoa; phylum Chordata; class Mammalia; order Primates; family Galagidae; genus Galagoides; species Galagoides demidoff. Next base: position 22,630 of record CAUYQV010112592.1, read on the forward strand.
GTTGCAAGATTCATTTATAATTCATGTTTGTTTTGAGGGAAGATTGGGATGAAATTTGACTATATGCTTTTTAAATAAGCACTTTAGGAGTACAGAGGATGTTGATGGGCTGTGTTTGGTGTTGGTTTGCTTGTTTCTAAGCACCATCCCAGCTGTGGGTGATGATCCCCCCATGGGGAGGGCAATAGGGGGAGGGACAGGGAGTGAGGTTAAAGCCTCCAACCCAGCTCTCCTTAGCCATCTGTGCCCACCAAAAGTACCCACAGGACTTAATCATACCAAATAGAAAGAGCTCCAAGGGCTGGGTCAGAAGAAAGGTGTCTGATGGAAGAGCAGGGGCCCAGGCCCTCCCTGGCGTGTTCCCTTTTCATGTCCACTGAGGACCCCTCACCTTGGCCCCTGCTCTCCTGGCTGGATGACTAGCATACCACCTATGTCCATTTTCTCTCCGGCCCAAATGAAGCCAGCATCCTTTTCTTTGCCCATTGTTAGCAGACCTGAGACAGGCATGCATTTCCAAAAAATTCTTTTTGAAAACACTTCAAAATCCAGAAAGGAAATAAAAATACAGCAAAGATTAACGGTATAAAGTGACAATATTCAGAATGGAGAAGCTAAGTAAGAACAAAGGATAAGGATTTCTGAATCTCTGAAGTCCAAGAAAGCAGGGAAGATCTGGATAGAGAACCTTTTGAGACTGTGAGATAAGCCCTCCCCACAGCCTGACTGCCCAGCATAGCCGTGCCCCATTCAGCCCTCCGTCCCGCCGCCTTGAGCCTGAGCAGGCTTCCTCAGCCCTCTCTGAGCCTGAGCAGCCTTCCTTAGCCCTCTCTGCAAGGCAAGATGCCAAATCCTCTCTCAGATCAGCATCTCACCCTTGCCGTGCTTCAGCCACGACTCAGCATTTAGAGCCAGTACATCGTTCATTTGGGGGCTTCAGTGACAGGCAACCACTGTAGACGTTCTAGAAAAAATAGCTTAGTGGGCCCGATTCAGATTATCTGCCACTGCTGCCTCTTCAGTCTCCCAAGAAATGACCTGGTGCCCAGCGTCCCCATAGGGGATCCCAGCTACCAGAATGATGTAAAAAAATCAGTTGTAACTTGTTTTACCACCCATACTAATTACAAGGTAAGATGCAAATGTATGGTCAGCCCTCTTTTGCAGGCTGGTCACCCGTTGTAACAAGCCTGCTATCAGTAAAATATACCATACATTGTCTGATCTCTTCATCACCACCCCCTTCCAGATATACCAAACTGATGAGCAAATAGAGGGAAAATATTAGCACATTGTGAGTTATAAACCTCTTCTTTCTTTCTCGGCATACCTTGGTACCTGATTTCTCACAAACATTTTTTCTTTTGGTCAAATTAACAAGGCCTCCTTTTACAAACAAGGAGAGTGACACATTAATGTATCCACAGGAATTTGTCTGTGAAGACCATTCCCACTGAAGGAAGGGGAGATGTGGTATGGCAGGGAGAAAGAGGATTAAAAGAAGATCTTGCTGAGTATGAGGGACTTCTAGAAAGGCCAGGAGATAGACAAGGGTGCCATGAGCAGGGGCACAACTAGACAGGCCCTGGAAAGGGATGAAGGGTGGTGGACAGAGCAGAGATGACCAGGAGACAGTTTTAAGGAAGTAAAGAGATCCAGAATCAAATGCTGCCTATTTCATAATTTCATCCAGGACTAAGGAAATCCTAGGAGGAGCCTGCTTGATTTTAAACCTATGATCAACTAATCAATAATTTACAAATTTAGAAAGTTTGACAGTATGTTTAAGCTTGAAGGAAGCATCAGCTATAAGAAGATGTTGAAAAAGAAATAATCACTTTGCTACTAAAATACAAAAATATTCAAAGATATAGATATTTTTTAAAATATCTGTCCTAGGGTAAAAATGCCCCCTTTTCATAAAAATGATTCATAGAAAGTGTTCATCACTGCTTTCAACTAAATAATGAAATCTTTCTGTTAGGTACATAGTGAAATCTGGGCAAGTAAATTATTTCGGAAGATTTTTAAGCTGATCATTCTAAGTCTTCATAATAGCAAACAGCAGTTATTTTAAGTAGAAAGAAGGACCCCGGTTACTCACGGCAGTTTCAGGGCCCCTCGGCTTGTCCCGTCACGCAGCACATCCGCGTCCGCCCTTTACCAGGTCCGTGTGTGTGCTCAGGAAATAAAGTCTAATTTTAATAATGGACCAAGAAAACATTAATTAAAAGATGCCATTTTCAAAAATCACATAATACGTCCCTGGACTCCGTGATATTGACAAAACGTAGATCACCCTGAATTCCTCCGGAAGCCCCCGTGAGCAACCCTCCCACACTGCCGGCCTCTCGCCTGGCTTTAGAAAGGTTCAAAGTGGCCTTCTCGTCCTGTGCCCCTACTTCCTGCATGCGGCATCTCTGTTCATCTTTCTCAGCCCAGATCTTCTCTCTCCTCCCCTCAGAAAAGCTTTGTACCCCAGCATCCACAGCCCATTAACCCCCTCAGGGACCTGATGCCCTGATGTTCTCTGGACCACGAATTAGGGAGGGCCAACTGTAACAGTGGAATTTTCAAAGATGCTGATTTATTTTCATAAGTTCAAAAAGGCATAAACATTAAACTACATTGATTCCCCAGTTTTGTGACCGATACATTGATGAGAATGAACTTCCGTAGACTGCCCCTGGTTAGTCTGTGTGTCAGCTCAACCTGACACCTGCTGTCCTTGGACCAACTCCAGGTTACCCACCTCATCACGCCCACCTCCCTGCCTTCCTCCCACCTGTGGAGCTGCTCCTTCAGAACGTGCACTAAATACCCTTGCTCAGTAGGGCCTTACCCTAGCACGGGGTCTCCCTTCACCAAGGATTTGGGGGCGGCTTCTTACTCTGTCTCCGGAGACATCACTGGTGCTCTGTGACAGCACCGATTACAGAACAAGTCTCGAGGGTGTTTGCCTCCTTCCCTTTATCAAATAACAAGCTCGATGAGGAATTCCTTGCTATTCTGGGATCATTGAATCTTTAAATATAGGTTAAATCAAGTCTCTCTAGCACCTTATAGTCCAAAGAACCACAGTGAAACTTCAAGCCACCAGCTAACTGATACAGAGAAAATAGCCTGTCATCCAGCCAAACTGAGACGCTGGACCACTGGACCTGAAATAAAATATATTTTTTAAAAAATCACAGGTAGTTCAAGTCACAGTGACACTTGAACATGGCATTCATGATTTTAAAAGCCGTAGATTATTTGGCTCTTTAAATTTTCCTTGGCCTCAGTGCTGATGGGGAAGGTCCGAAATACAAAAATCAGTCAGAGATAGTTACCCTTCTATTTAAGAAGTCAAGCCTTTCTTACCTAATCTGCTTTATGGTGGGGAAAGGAAGCCATTTAAAATATCCTGAATCCAAATGTATTACATGGAAACTATTAATGTCAACCTGTTCCCTTCTCAGTCTCAGATCCCTTGGACATTTTATTTCATTAGCATCTCATTATACAATTTCACAGTAAGGAAAAATATTTTCTCTGAAGAGCATATATCTTAAAGCAATGACATATTTCTTTTCCAAATTTTTAAAGTGATAGCAACAGAATTAGTCAAGTGCTTTGGGAACCTTGTTCTGTGGAGTAACACGCATGCACTTAGTTCCACAGCCTTGCTTTTGTGGTCATCAGCTCAAGAGCCCACTCTTTTGTAGTGAGTCGTGGTGATAATAGCTACGGTAGTTGTGTGTCCCATCTGGCACATAGTAGGTGTTCAATAAACAGGTGATGATAAATGTATATTTTCTCTTTACACCATTTTGTGAAAAATGAGATTTAGTTCTACTTTCTATTATTCAAACAAAGGAACAGAGATTATAAATAAACTGCCCAGAATCATAAAAATCAGTTACCAAAAGAATAGCATCTCACCCCCAAAGAATTCTGGATCTTTTTTTTTTTGAGACAGAGCCTCAAGCTGTCTCCCTGGGTAGAGTGCCATGGCATCAAAGCTCACAGCAACCTCCAACTCCTGGGCTCAAGCAAGTCTCCTGCCTCAGCCTCCTTAGGTAGCTGGGGTCATAGGCACCTGCCACAACACCTGGCTATTTTTTGGTTGCAGCCGTCATTGTTGTTTGGTGGGTCAGGCTGGATTTGAACCCGCCACCTTAGGTGTATGTGGCTGGTGCCTTAGCCGCTTGGGCCACAGACACTGAGCCAGAATTCTGGATCTCTTGGGCTGTGCCTGTCCCTCAAAGGAGTAAGGCGCCGTCCCCATATGCCGGAGGTAGTGGGTTCAAACCCAGCCCTGGCCAAAAACTGCAAAAAAAAAAAAAAAGAGAGAGAGAGAGAGAGAATTCTGGATCTCAAATTTTTCTCTGACATGTTGGAATGAGTAGAATGTCATTGTCATCCAGCTATTCATGGCATGTAGGGTACAATTAATGCTATCTGTATTTTAAATACTCCTAAACCACATACTTGCCATGCCTAATGTTTAAAACTTCTAGATCAAGATACCTGGTGATGTGACTTGACATGTTTTCAAAAGTAGGTGTAAAAACAGACCATTCATTGAGCAAGAACACTCGTGGGCTTATCCAGTTTACAGTCACATGTGATGGACAGGACACTTTGTCCCACAAAGACATCCTGTGAACCATATTTATATTTATCTGTCAGACTAGTGAGACTGATCTGTAGATTTCAAAAGAAGAGAACTGGCTAGCTCAGCAGGACTGAATTTGCAGTGATTGGCAGAGATAACCTTACTCAAAGTGCTGCATTATTCTGCAACAGCTCTGAGGCTTGACTGTTGAAATGTTAACATGGCTTTGAATGATTAAAGTAATACATATCTTGATGTTGGGGCTAAATAGAATCAATCTCTTCTTTTAGAGCTAAAGGAAGCCTCAGCTGCATTCTTGTTTGCATAACTGGAATATCCAATCTTCTCACCCACCCTAGACTGAGAAAACTTGCAGGTGACCCTATGATGTGTCTTCCCCAACAAGTGTGAGTCCTCCAGACAAGCCACCTCATCGTCATTCTAGGTAATCAAATCGTGACATAAGCGAAATTTATTCTCCTATAAATCTTTTGGAAATTCTGCATATTAACAGGGCGAACAGTAACTCGAGTCCTAGGATATACATACACAGATACAAAATGTTTCATATAAATCCAAATAATGCATGGCTCTTTGGTGAACTAGCCAATAACTTTAGGTAAAACTTTCCTGGCTCTTTGTAGGTGCTTCACACATTTTAAATCCCCCCCTCTTGTTGACTCCCATTATTCCTTTTTTCCAAGTACAGCCCTCCCATTTCAATATAATTACCCTGATGCTTTAAAATTCACAGGAGGGCTAAGAGTAAACATTATTTTATACTCTCAAAAAAAAAAAAAAAAAAAAGGACCCAAGGCTACTGAAAAACCCTCAATCTGATTTTTAAAACATGGGACTTTGGTCAGCTACAAATGTCACCAGGAAGTTTCAAGACTATTGTGAGTCCCCTCACCCCATGCTGCACTGGGAGCAGAGGGGGTCAGTTCTCTGCTGGCTCCTGCAAAGGCATCCAGTAGGCACAACTGCTGGGGGTGGGCGTGGACCCTGCCTCCCCTCTCACTGCTGCATGGCAGTGCTGGGTCAGCAGGAGACCTTTCTCTTCACCCTGAGCTCCAGCCTGGGTTTTACTGTCTTCATCTTCCTCCTAACACCTGCTTGCAGAGTTTTAAAGGGACTGCAGGAGGAGGCTGCAGCCTAGCTGAAAACAGGAGAAAAACACCACGGAGGGTGCTGGCAGTAACTGGTGTTATCAAAAGGCATCCTTAGCAAACCAGAACTTTGAACCTCCAACAGTAAACCTTCCCGGTTCACCTTGTTTCCTTCCTTCCCCCAGTGTGTTTCCTAGTGAAAAAGACAACTTGCTGATACCTCCAAGGCTAGCACTGCACACCCCTCATCACCCAGGGACGGTCAGTGCTGTCACTGTGAGTTGTTGGGTTGTGACCCTTTGTAAACAAATCAAAACATCCTGGCTATATTGTGGAAGTTTGGATGTTTTAAAGGAGTGAAAAAAAAAATACTATCATGGGCAGACAGCTTTCAGGAAAAAAATTACTGCAGCTTAGGAAAGAAAAATGCCTGTTTTACTACTTCTTGTTTTCAGTATCAGTAACATTATAAACTCGAGCAAGCTTTAAAAATAAAGGCATCATTACCCTTTTCCCCCCTCCTATTAACTCTACCCAGCAACTGTTTAATGAAACAGACTTTAACTAACAGCTAGATCTAAATTCAGAACTTGGATCAAAAGGCATCTATGCGATGACTGCTCATGCATAAACTGTAAAGTTAGAGAAAAGCATTCAATTAGCCCATCAAAAGATACAGCTTTGGTCGAGTACCTGGATCTGGCTGAGCAAACCCTCGGTCCATTTCCTGGTGGAACAGTTACAGGTAGTTACAACCCTCCTTAGTTTCCATTCTTCCCGACCACGCCGTGTGAAAGCTGTAGACAATGGTAGCTGCAAGGAGTTAATGGCACCCCCCCAGGTCTAAAGCTGCTGTTTCAGGCTTAGAAACTTGCCATTAAAACCCCGAGTTAAAGCAGCAGCGTCTTCCTGCGTGAGGCGTCATTAGCGGCCACTACAGCTGCTTCTTTGAGGCGAGCCATGATTTCAGTTCTGCCTCAGCAACTCTTCAGAGGATTCTGCTTCAGTGAGTAGAGGCAGTATCCTAGCAGTGTGTCTGAAATCATCTTCAAGGAAACATTAACATTCAGAAGGAGTACGGGGTGGGAACACATCACTGGGCATTCCCATACCTTTTCAAAATCAAAGCCATAAATCTACCAGGGCTCTGTCTTCTCTATTGATTGTTGACACTATTCCTCTTTGGGGATGTCAATTAGCACCTTGCAGCAACGAGCCTCCATATTGATTGTGGTTTATGACCTTCAGGCCCACTGAGTTCACGGGAAGGCTTCTAGGGAAGGGCATCAGCTTAGCATTTTGGGGGGGAGCTGAAGAAGAGGCTCCTTTTCCTGAATAAAACTAAAGTAACCTTTCTGGACACCAGCCTCAATGGAGGCAAGGAGGTAAAAAACAATTTTTAAAAAATCCTATTTTCACCACCTGTGTGAAAATTTGCCAGGCTGTAGGTTGCCAACTCCAGGGTCCCTGGGCAGCCTGGATCACTGTGGCCTTGGCAGGTCCCTCACCCCACACAGGCCACCTGAGACCACTTGATAAAGAAAGTGGATAGACCTTTATTGGGAGAAAGTTCCTCTCATTCTACAAATTCTAGTTACCTGGCACCATACGTAAATTTATCTTCCTTGGAAGGTATTAATAATTTGTAATGCCTAAATACATTTGGAAAATATTTTCGGATAAAATTCTGCATGAAAAAAAAAAGGCTTTTCTAAAAAGAATTCCGCATAATCCTTTAAGACGGAACATCCTTGTTTTCTGGCAGCTCCCCACTTTCTTTGTTGAAGTGGAAGCACAGTTAGCGACAACACACCCACCCACCAAATGGTGGGGTGCGTGATATTTAAAGCTACCTCTGACTGTGCCTGTCAGCTACGCTGTCTCTCCAGCCCCTACGAGAAACTGGCCGCTCCTCAGCGGCTCTAGGAGACTGGAACCAGCTCATTTGCTAAGCAGGAAAACCCCATCTGCTAACGACAGGCACCACCACCCTCCCCCAGGCCGCCAACCCTTTCAAACCAAATGCCAAGTGTTGGGATCTAATAATGTAAGGATCACATGCATGACGTTAGACTCTAACCCCAAGAGAAGGTGAAAGTTCTTTCCCCCATTTTCCTTGATTTTTAAATGAATTTTCTTTCCTATTAGTTTTACTTACCATATTTTCAGACACATACACACACCCAGCCCACATACCATAACACAATGGGATAAAAGAAATCCGACAGGGCACTGTCATTCAGTACTAACTGGCATTCCTTGCTCGTGCTTTCGGCGACCATCAGGGCTGGAAGAGGGAGCCTGGTTTGGCAACGCCAACCCAGTGTGGTTCAGGCGTCATTCTGACCCCACCCTTGCTTGTATACTTATCATTCCAGGTGGTGAGAAAGCATTGTATTAATAGTCAGCAATGAGCCTGGGTTTTTATGGCTTGCCCAGCCAGGGAGGTATCCTCCGTATTGTTTTAGGAGATAGACTCTTAGCATGGAAAGGGACTCGTGAGGGCCCGGGGCGTCCTCTAGCTGTTCTGTGGGTTAAAACCATCCCAGAGAGATGAGTGCCTGCCCTATTTTTAAAAGTCTCTGGGGAAGTAGATTCCATAACTTCCTCTGACAACCTCTGTTTAAACTAACTCCTCTGCTGCTTACTTAGTCTAAATGGGTTCATGCTTTGCTCCTCATTCTGTCCTTGCTGCAAAAAGCCAGCTGTTAACTACCTTGAAAGGGTGTTATAGTGTTCTTCCCCCCCCCCAGGGAAGAAGCCCAACTGGATAAACCAAAGGAATTGATGTGGTGAAGATCTGGCATTATGCTTGAGCCAACTTTAAATATTTTGTTTAAAAGATAATTATATTAACGATGGGAATTAGTAAGAAAGAGACCTCCCCATGTAGCTGCCTGGTATGAATCATCATGAATTCTATAAAATTCTAAAATAATGAGAAGGATTTACTAAAATTACCTTTGGACATGTCATACTAGGTCCTGTTTCTTTAATCTGTAGTAACCTTTATAGCTCTTCCCTGAGTTCTTTCCCAAATTTCTGCTCTTTGATACCGGCAGGCGAGAGTGCTGCCCAGGCCGGTGTCAGGCTGAGATGTGGGACAGTGAAGAAAACAGGATGATTTCATGACACATAAATGGCCACATGTGCTGTGCTTCTGTTTATCCATTCTGATCCCAGGGTTTCTCTGGGGTGCTAATTCCGTCCTTCTCTTTCTTTAACCACATAACATCATGAGTTAATACTAGTTAGAAACCTATTTTAAGAACTTTTCCTACATTCTGATGTCAAGCCTAACTTTTAATGTTCTTTAGCTTATCATTTTTTTTCCTAAGTGTCCTACGATGCACTTTTACACAAAGAAACAAACAAGGAATATGAGAGAAGAGCTCCATGAGCCATCAGGCTTTAGGCCAGCACGAGGCTGTGTTATGATTACTGTATTTCCTTCTGACTTTGCCTAATTCTCAGAGTAAATTGAATCAGTCCTCGGTATCAGCAGAAATAGTGAACAATCATGCCTGCAATCCTAATATATTTTTTGAGACAGAATCTTATCTGTTGCCCTGGGTAGAGTGCCATGACATCATAGCTCGTGGTAGCCTCAAACTCTTGGGTTCAAGCTATCCTCTTGCCTCAGCTTCCTCAGTAGCTGGGACCACAGGTGCCCATCACAATGCCTGGCTAGTTTTTCTATTTTTAATAGAAATGGGGTCTCGCTCTTGCTCAGGCTGGTCTCAAACTCCTGAGCTCAAGGGATCCAGCCACCTTGACCTCCCAGAGTTCTGGGATTATAGGCATGAGCCGCTACATCCAGCTTATAACATTTTGGGAGGCTGAGGTGGGAGGATCTGTTGAGGTTAGGAGTTCTGAGATCAGCCCAGGCAACATAAAGAGACCCTATCTCTACAAAAAAAAGAATTTTTTTTTTTTTTTGAGATGGAGCCTCAAGCTATCCCCCTGGGTAGAGTGCCATGGCATCACAGCTCATAGCAACCTCCAACTCCTGGGCTCAAGCAAGTCTCCTGCCTCCGCCTCCCAAGTAGCTGGGACCACAGGC
>CAUYQV010112593.1:0-19408 GCA_963574575.1 Galagoides demidoff
TTTTTTGAGACGGAGCCTCAAGCTATCCCCCTGGGTAGAGTGCCATGGCATCACAGCTCATAGCAACCTCCAACTCCTGGGCTCAAGTGAGTCTCCTGCCTCTGCCTCTCAAGTAGCTGGGACCACAGGCGCCCGCCACAACGCCCCGCCATTTTTTGGTTGCAGCCATCATTGTTGTTTGGTGGGCCCAGGCTGGAGATTCGAACCCGCCACCTTAGGTGTATGTGGCTGGCGCCTTAGCCGATTGAGCTACAGGCGCCGAGCTGATAATCAACTTTTAAAAAGGAGTAATCTGTGGCTCAGTGAGTAGGGTGCCGGACCCATACACTGAGGGTGGCAGGTCAAACCTGGCCTCAGCCAAACTGCAACATAAAAATAGCTGAGCACTGTGGTGGGCTGAGGCAAGATAATTGGCTAAGTCCAAGAGCTGGAAGTTGAGGAGGTTGTTGTGAGCTGCGATGCCACAGCACTCTACCAAGGGTGACGAAGTGAGACTCTGTCTCTAAAAAAAAAAAAAAAGAAAGAAAAAGTAATCTGGGCAGGTGCAGTGGCTCACCTGTAATTCTAACAGTCTGGGAGGCTGAGGTGGATGGATTCCCTGAGCTCAGGAGTTCTAGACCAGCCTGAGCAAGAGTGAGATCCCCATCTCTATTAAAAAAAAACAAAAAAAACCGGGGTGGCACCTGTGGCTCAAAGGAATAAGATGCCATTCCCATATGCTGGAGGTGACAGGTTCAAACCCAGCCCTGGCCCCAAACTGCAAAACAAACAAACAAAAAACCAAAAAAACAACGAGCTGGGTATTGTTGCAGATGCCTATAGTCCCAGCTTCTGGGGAGGCTGAGGCAAGAGGCTCGCTGAGCCCAAGAATTTGAGGTTGCTGTGAATTATGATGATGCCACAGCTCTCTACCCAGGGCAACAGAGTAAGACTCTGTCTCAAAAAAAAAAAAAAAAAAAAAAAAAAAGAAAAAGAAAAAAGTAGAATAAATTTAAACCTTTATTACCTCAGAGATCTAGATAATTAACTGACATTGAGGAAGGCAGGAATGGGTTTGAACATTCGAGACTGTGGTAAATAGTGATTGTGAAGAACACAGAAGAATTAAAGAGAGATAGCTAAGATGAGGGCCTAAAATTTGTTACTCAGACTTGTAGCTAACACAAATAGTATAATAAATTATCTACCCAGAAGAAAAAAAATCATTTTACCATAAGGACATTTGTACTTGAATGTTGATAGCAGCTCAATTCACAATCACAAAGAGGTAGCAACAAGCCAAGTGCCCATCACGCCATAAAGGGACAAATAAATTATAGTATATGAATACCATGGAACACTATTCAGGCATAAAAAGATGGAGACTTTGTACCCTTTGTATTTACCTGGAAGGATGTGGAGAGCATTCTCCTAAGCAGAGTATCTCAAGGATAGAAAAGCAAGCATCTCATGTACTCAATTGTCGCAACCCCTAACGCCCTGGTCCGGTTGCAGCAAGAAGGAACCAGGCGTGACACAGATTCGAAGTACAAGCTTGTGGGAGGCTGGCTAACCTTGAATGCAGGGTAGTCTAGAGCCCCGTCTGCAATGGCTATTTATTAAGGTTACACACAACAGGTGTGGAGAGTTACAGTAATGACATACACAACAGGTGTGGAGAATTAAGGTAATTACATACGAGGGCTGCATGTGTAAGGATTGCCATGTGTTCTTTCCTCATGTGTTCTTTCCCCACAACCCCCATGAAGAAGTGCTAAGCATCAATGTTTAACACATGCTTACTAGTGAGTGACCGATCTTATCTCATTCCAGAACACTGAGTTACTTGGAGGATTGCCCCCAAGTCACAAAACATCTCTAGGCTTGCCAGGAGACTGTCCTGTTCTCAGCGTTTCCTTTTTTTTAAAAAATTAATTAATTAATTTTTTTTAAGACAGAGCCTCAGGCTATCCCCCTGGGTAGAGTGCTGTGGCATCACAGTTCACAGCAACCTCCAACTCCTGGGCTCAAGCGAGTCTCCTGCCTCAGCCTCCCAAGTAGCTGGGACCACAAGCGCCCGCCACAATGCCTGGCTATTTTTTGGTTGCAGCCGTCATCGTTGTTTTGGCGGGCCTGGCTGGATTTGAAGCTGCCAATTTAGGTGTATGTGGCTGGCACCTTAGCCACTTGAGCCACAGGTGCCGAGCCTCAGAGTATCCTTTTAATGTGATAAGAGTCAGTAACTGTCCTTTGCAAGCATGGTGTCCATTCCTCTACACTCAATAATAAGTTGAAACTAGTAGATTAATAACTAATGGCCCACATGAGAGAAATACAAAAATAAATTCAAGAAGGTGGAGAGGTGGTAAGCTCCCACCTGTTAGATACAATGTAGGGGCATATGGCTCACCTGCTGGGTGAAGAAGTCAACTAAAACTTGGACTTTACCTTACAGACACAAACAATGTAACCTAAGTGTCTATACCCTCATATTAATCCAAAATTAAAAAAAAATGGCTACTAAATACTGAAAAGATAAATAGAGCTATCATCAGTCTTAATGAACTTGAGAAAATCAAAATTAGAGGTCAGGGTCTGCTGAGGAGGTGTAAATAAGCACAGTAAGTTTTTTTTATTTTGCTTTACTGTCCAAAGTCTTGGTTTATTGCCCAGGATGGAGTGAAGCCTTAAGTTCCTGGGCTCAAGCAAACCTCCCTCCTCAGCCTCCAAAGTAACTACACCTGGCATATTCATTCACTTATTTATTTATAATTAATTAATTGATTGATTGATTTTTTTCACTCTAAGTTTTTGAATGGGACTCCTAAAGAAGTATATTTTGGAGTTAGAGTAAATCAGAAATAGATTGCTATCTTACAAAGAATGAAATCCAGTTTTGAATAAAATAAATCCCTGGTTGGAGTAAGATGATCCGCTCTTACTCTAACTAAAAGAAGCTAAATAAATCATCTCTGGAGAAAGATAACACCATCCAGAGTATATACCCAACTTTTGCATACAATGTCTAACATTTAGCCAAACATTAAACAAACACACAAAAAGACAGAATTAAGAGGAAGAATTGGGCAATAAAAACAGATTCACAAGTAATCCAAACATAGGCATTATCAGACATGGGCTTTAAGATAACTTTGATCAATATGACCAAGAAAATAGATTTTTTAAATGGAAAATTTTACTGTAGAATTGGAATCTATAAAAAATAACCAACTGGGCTCTGCGCCTGTGGCTCAAGTGGCTAAGGTGCCAGCCACATACACCTAAGGTGGCAGGTTCGAATCCAGCCTGGACCTGCCAAAAACAACAATGATGGCTGCAACCAAAAAAATAGCCGGGCATTGTGGTGGGTGCCTGTGGTCCCAGCTACTTGGGAGGCTGAGGCAGGAGAATCACTGTGATGCCATGGCACTCTACCTAGGGAGATAGCTTGAGGCTCTGTCTCCAAAAAAAAAAAAAAAAAAATATATATATATATATATGTAAGTGCCAGTCTAGAATTCTATACCCAACAAAAATATCCTTAAACTTTAAGGAAAAACAAAGATGTAGTTGGAAACCCAGAAAATGAGAGACTGTATTGCTAGCAGGACTGCACGAAGGGGAAGTACTAGATGGAGTGTTTAAGACAGAAGGAAAGAGATGTCAGGAGGAAGTATGGTAACCCTGGAAAGAATGGAAAGCAATACAAATGGTAAATATGTGAGTGAAGTTAAATATTGGCTATTGAATGCTTAAAACAACAACAAAGTCTTGTGGGTTTAAAATACATTAAAAAATACATAGAGATAAAAATATTATGCAATAGCATAAAAGAATAGGAGGGAAAAATGAAGTTAGGGTACTATAAGGGCTACATATTGACTGGGAGGTAGAAAAGTACTTCTTTATTACTTTATTAAATAAGACTTTAGGGTCGGTGCCCATAGCTAGTGGTTAGGGCACTGGCCACACACACAGGGCTGAGTTTGAACTTGGCTGGGGCCTGCTAAACAACAATGACAACAGCAACAAAAAATAGCTGGGTGTTGTTGCAGGTGCCTGTAGTCCCTGCTACTTGGGAGGCTGAGGCAAGAGAATCATTTAAGCCCAAGAGTTTGAGGTTGTTGTGAGCCATGATGCCATGGCACTCAACCCAGGGCAACAGAGTGAGAGTATCTCAAAAAAAAAAAAAAAAAAGATTTTAATAAAACAAACAAGATCATATGTTGTAATCCCTAGGGTAATCACTAAATGATTAGTAAAAGAGTATATTACTAATAAGCTAAATGGAGACAATGGATGGAATTATAAAAACTAAAACCTATTTGATTAATCCAAAATAAGACAAGGAAAGAAAAAGCAACATAAAATAGATAATAGTAAAAAAATTGGCAAGATAATAGATTTTAACCAAAATACATCTAAAATTACATTTACTATAAGTGAATTATGTATTTCAATTAAAAGACAAAGACTGACAGACTGCATAAAAAATTTAAATATTTTAGTTTGTAAGACATACTGGTAAAATAGAGAGAAAAGATATACCATGCAAACACTTAAATTGCTGGTGAAAAAGTACTAATATCATACAAAGTAGGATTTGGTGTAAGAATAGTGCTAGAGATAAAGAGGAACATATTATTATGATAATTGGGTCAATTCACCAGGCAGATATTACAATACCCATTTTTGTGTTCCTAATAACATAGGTCCAAAAAATATAATCCAAAAATTGGTATGCCCCAAAGAATAAACAGATAAATCCAGCTTCCCAGAGTGGGAGATTTTAACACACTTCTCTCAGAAGAGAATGGAAAAAGTAGACATAAGCAAACAAAAAGCAAGCTAGAAAGCAGAAATGAAATATTTGAACACAATATTCACAAACTTATCCTAAATGAAATTTTCTAACTATGGCAAACAATTGCACAATAGACTTTTTCGAATGTCTATGTGGATCTTCTACCAATACCAACCTTATACCGGGCCATAAAACAAATTCAAAACCTTCAAAATTTTTTCATTAATCTGATGCTTTAAAAACAAAACAAACAAACAAACAACAAAAAAAAAAAACTACCCAGAACAACAACAACAAAAAAAACACAAAGTTCAAAGTATTGAAATCATATGGATTATGTCTATGACCACAATGGAAGCAATCAATAAAAAAAAAGTAGATAATTACCTAATATTAGGATATTAAGCTATACACTGCTAAATAACCAAGGATCAAAAAGCCTTCTCTGCTTGGTGCCTGTGGCTCAAGTGGCTAAGGTGCCAGCCACATACACCTGAGCTGGAGGGTTTGAATCCAGCCTGGGCCTGCCAAACAACAATGACGGGTGCAACCAAAAAATAGCCAGGCATTGTGGCGGGTGCCTGTAGTCACAGCTACTTGAGAGGCGGAGGAAAGAGAACTGCTTGAGCCCAGGAGTTGGAGGTCGTTGTGAGCTGTGATGCCATTGCACTCTACCCAGGGGAATAGCTTGAGGCTCTGTCTCCAAAAAAAAAAAAGCCTTCTCAATAGAACTGTAAAATGTTTTAACTGAATGACAACATAACCATATCAGGGATCAAAAAGGGGCATCTTCCAGGTGTGGTGGCTCATGCCTATGATCTTTGAGAGGTCCAAGCAGGGAGAATGC
Organism: Galagoides demidoff; assembly: GCA_963574575.1. Taxonomy (NCBI): domain Eukaryota; kingdom Metazoa; phylum Chordata; class Mammalia; order Primates; family Galagidae; genus Galagoides; species Galagoides demidoff. Next base: position 5,631 of record CAUYQV010112593.1, read on the forward strand.
TGCCAGACAGGAGTTTAAGACCACCCCGAACAAGAATGAGACCTCATCTCTACAAAAATTAGGAACATTAGCTAGTGTGGTGTTGTGCACTTGTGGTCCCAGCTACTCCAGAGATTGAGGCTGGAGGATTGCTTGATCCCAAGAGTTTCGGAGTTCAGTGAGCTATGATGGTACCATTACATTCTAACTTAGGTGACAGAATGAGACTCCCAAGGGTGGAGGGTTCAAGCCCAGTCCAGGCCAGCTAAACAACAATGACAACTGCAACAACAACAACAAAATAGCTGGGCATTTTGGCAGGAGCCTGTAGTCCCAGCTACTTGGGAGGCTGAGGCAAGAGAATTGCTTAAGCCCAAGAGCTTGAGGTTGCTGTGAGCGGTAAGGCGACAGCACTCTACCAAGAGCAACATAATGAGACTCTATCTCAAAGAAAAAAACAGTCTAAAAGATGTCCATCACAATGTAGTTTATGATAGTGAAATACAAGGAAAAAAATTTATGTTGAACCAAAGTTGGCTAATAAATTATGATACTCCCATGTAATGGAATACCAAGTAGTTGTAAGAGTTGGTTATATTTGTTGTTTTAAAAGGACATGTCAATGAATGAAAAGGCAGTTACCAAAAAAAGAGTGATGTCATTTCCTTGGTGTAAATCTAGTATTTGTAGGTACAGACATACACGCTGTTACAGGCTGAATCATGTCCCTCCAAAATTCATGTTAAGGTCCTAACACCCAGTACCTCAGAATGCATTTGGAAATAGGGTCTGTAAAGAAGTAATTCAGTTAAAATGAGGTCTTTATGCCTGCTCTAATACAATGGGTCTGGTGTCCTTATGAGAAGAGGAAATTTGGATGCACATGTTGTATTGAGGGAAGACCACTGAAGACTCTGGGGGGAAGATAGATGTCCATCTTCCTGCCTCAGAGGAAACCAATGCTGAGAACTTGACCCCACACTTCTACCCTCCAGAACTGTAAGAAAGCAAATTTCAGGTGTTTGAGCCTTTGATGGCACTTTGTTATGCAAACTAATACATACACACAGAGAGATAGCTGGAAAAATATTCACTAAATGTTACCAGCATTTTTCTCAGGGTGGTAGAGTTTATCTAGCTTCATTCTTTTCTTTTCTTTTTTCTTTTTTTTTCTTTTAGCTTTCTTTTTAATACTTTCCCTAGTGGTTGAATATTTTCAATGAGTACTATATCATTTTCATGGTAAGAGAAAACAACAGGTAGCCAGGTATAGTGGCTCACATCTGTAATCCTAGCACTCTGGGACACCAAGGTGGGAGGATTGCTTAAGGCCAAGAGTCCAAGACCAGCCTGCACAAGACTTAGACCATCTGAAGAAAGAAAAGAAAAGAAAAGAAAAGAAAGAGAGAAAGAAAGAAAGAAAAGAAAGAAACTAACTGAGGGAGAGCGGGAAGAAGAGAGGGAGGGAAGAAGGAAGGAAGAAAGGAAATGAAAAATTAACCAGGTGTGGTAGCCCATGCCTGTAGTTGCTGATAGTCCCAGTTACAAGGGAGGCTGAGGCAGGAGGATTGCTTGAGCCTAGGAGTTTCAGGTTGCAATGAGCTGTGATGATGCCACTGCACTCTAGCCTAGGTGATAAAGCAAGACCCCGTCTCAGAAAAAAAAGAGAGAGAGAGAAGACAAAGAAAGAATGACAGTAGTCTCTTTTGGAAAAATGCAAAGTCAACGGACAATAATCTGGTCTGTTTTAGTCCAGGTCACACTTTTACACTCCTATTGAGAGAGGATGCCTGGGAAAAGTAAGGTCTCAGAGAACAAAAGTCTTCATACAGAAGCCCCAAGGACATATCTGCAAGGCCCTCCCCAAGGTGACCCAACTCTTAGGAATTCATAGAAACTTAGCTTCCTGGGACCTAAAAACTAACACTTGCTTTAGCTTCTGTAAAAGCCCAAACTTGCATTCTTCAGCTTGATTCAAACTGACCAATGAGAAGGGTACTTGTGGATCAGGAACCCTTGATGAAAGGGAAAAGACTGAGCCGGTCAGGGAGGGTGGCCATTTTTGGAGTCTAATCTGCCATGGCTCCACCAGCTGAAGTAAGGCCCTTCCTCCATATCTTGGTGTTAGGATGTTCTTTCTCTCTGTTGGGCCTAGTCTTCCTGAAACACTATTCCTAGGACACAGTCTTTCTAGCTTATCCTTTGGACCTCTAACTAAAACAGCAAACTGTAAAACAGCAAACTGTTTTAGTTAGAGAAATAAAAGATGGGGGAGGGTGGAGTTAGGGGTTCAAGGTGACATGTGGCATCTGCTGAATTTACAGTGAGTGGTACACTAAAAGAAGGACCGCAGTGACTGAGGCCTTCTCTGTGCCAGAGAACTGAGTTGCTTTCCTAGGACTGAAATGTTTGCCTTCCCCAAGCAGCTGGAGTCCAGGGCTTCCTCCTCCATCACCTCTGCAGGGCAGAAGAGCAGGAGATCTTGCCTGGGGGTGCTGGAGACCTGTGAGCCGCCCCCCCCTTATTTCTGAGTGTGTGTGTGTGTGTGTGTGTGTGTAGGGGGACTGTGCTTTGCATTTCTATAGGCCTTTCTCCAGGAGCTAACAGCTAAGAGCTGGGAGCTATTAATCCTTATTATAAAAATAACGCCCCTCTCCAGGAGGCCCAGGAGGCAGCCCGAAGAGACTAGTCAATCTGGGTTTTAGGGGGGACTCAAAGTTTTACCAGACTAATACCATGTTGGTATTAGTTGGGCTTCTCCAGAGAAACAGCACCAGCAGGATGTACCTATCCACACACTCTGCCCTTCCCATCTATGGTTCCACATCTGTGGGTTTCACCAACCAGGGATAGAAAATATTGTTTGGGGGTGGGAGGGAGGCATCTGTACCCAACAGGTACAGACTTTTTACCTTGTCATTGTTCCCTAGACAATAAAGTATAACAACTACTTACATGGCATTTATGTTTTGTTAGGTATCATAAGCAATCTAGACATTATTTAAAGAAATCAGTAGGATGTGTGCAGGTTATATGCAAATACTATGCCATTTTCTGCAGGACCTGAGCATTAGTAGTTGGTATCCATGGAGGTCTTGGACTCAATCCCCTGAGGGACAACTGTGTGTGTATACAAACACACACACACATCCGCTATAACTGTGGTAAGTTGACGACCCAAGACACTATAACAAACTGGTCAACATACAGATATGCTCACCATGGGGAGCTAGGCCTGCTATACTGACACCTCCCTGAGGTGCATGTCCAGTCTATGAATATTAGTTCAACTTAAGGAGGTGCTGGACTATGGAGGTTCTACTGTATGTGTCTGTCTGTATGTGTGGGTGTATACAATGGTATGTGTGTATATATAATCTCGAAAATGGGCACCCTGACCTACTTGCAAACATATATATATATATATAATATTGATTTTAGCAACTGGCTCACATAATTGTGGAGGAGAAAGTCCCAAATCTTCAGGGTGGTCTGGCAGGCTGGAGACCCAGAGAAGAGTTGCAGTTAAGAGCCTAAGGGCAGTCAGAGCTCCTTTTTAACTTTGGGGAGGTCAGGTCTTTGTTCCCTCAAGGCCCTCAAACTATTGGATGAGGCTCACCTATGTTATGAAGAGTAATCTACTTTGCTCACAACCCACCAATTTAAATGTTAGTATTATTAAAAATCACCTTTATAAAAACATCCAGAATTAAGTTTTGTCTAAATATCTGGGCACTGTGGTGCATCCAACTTGATATATAAAATTACCTTTTACACAGATACACCGTTCTACAAAAGGAAGTCTGAAGTATTGCATTCTATCCAGAATCTCTCTCACCACATTTGAAAATCCTACAGAGCACCATGATTTTTATTTTAATCAGCACCCCGGAGATGGTAACTTAGTTAAAGGAAGGAGGCAAGCAAGAGAAGAAAGGAAACATTTAGGATCCCAGCCCCGCAAGATACTGCTTCCAAGAATTGCATTCTTCCAATCCAGGGAAGACTGGACACACCACTTAAATAAGAACTTTAATAACTGGACATTTTGACTTTCTTCCATGTGCCTCCTGCCAGAACAGACATCTTACTGCACTGGGCATTCTTTATAAGGGGCAGAGTCTGATAGAAGTACTGATTTTAAATAGTTACAGTGTTTCAAATTGAAGATGCTCAGAGAATTGGCCTGAAAACCTCAAAACTAGGCACCCTGATCTATCTGCAAACAACTCTTTTCCCTGACCTGCAAGAAAACGCCGTTGCTTGGAGAGCAGCCCCAACGAGGAAGGTGGGCAGAGTCACGTGACTCACCCCCATGCCAACTCCCAGTTTGTGCAGGCCACCTCTAGTTAATCTGGAAGTTTGATTATAAGCCAAGGGGAACGGTTATATAACTCTGAAAGTTTAAACTTGGGAAAACACACACACATATACAAACAAGAGCCTGGATGAAAGGAGAAAACCACAGACTGGATCCTATTTCCCTATTTTATTGCCCCATAAAGCAGTAAGATGTAGTAATTATTACTTCTGCTTGTCTTCCTGGCTGCCTAAATGGCCATCCCATCAAACTAATTGAAAAGTGCCTGCTGCCTCCCAGAGCCTTTGAAATGTTATTTCTGTATGCAAATAAAAATGAGAATTCTTAGAAATGTCCTTGTACTCATCTTTGCATCTCTTTCTTATGGCCAGTATGGAGGGGCGCATTTCCCAGCTCAAGGATGCTCCCTCCCTGGAGCCTAAAATCTTGTCAGCCAGAGGTACCACCTTCCCCCTGAAAGCAGCTGCAGCGGCAAGAATAGAGAAGGACCAAGGTCCAAGCAATACAGCTCAGCCCCACAAAGCCAGTTTTTGGCCCCGTGCTTCTGTTTTCTCCAGCCTCTTCTCTCCAGAAGGCTCCCCAGAGATCCACAGGGCCACATGGGCCAGGATATAGGCAGGGAGCAGCTCTTCTCCGTGGGTGCAGAGAGCGGGGGAAGGAAACACTCTCTGCACAGGAGACTGGGCTTCAGCTAATCCCTGTGAGAAATGTTCCCTTGGGAAGAGCCAGCGCCCTGGGACTGCCCTGTGAGACAGCTAATGCCACCACCCCTGCTCAGCAGGAGAGGGTCGTGGGCAGGTCGGGAGACAGCCAGGAACCAGGAGGGGCACTGTCCCTGAAAGCACACCCACCCCCAACCTGGCCGCAGCTTTCCCAGTCCTGTTTGGTTCGCACAGCTAACTCCAGGCCCTCCTGTCCCTGGGTTCTGTTTATCAGAGTTCTGGTAGGTGAGCTCACTGGCTGATTTGGTTATTTTGCATTGATATAATGAGAAAAAGAAAGACAATGTAGTGAGGTTTTCAAAAAGCCAAATGTAGTCCGTTTAAAGCTTTCTCTTACCCTAATTCTAGGTCCAGCCTAATATTTTGATTCACTTTATTGATGGTGCTAGCAGGTGAAAATCGTCACAGTTGATGTTCTTATCCATTTTTTCCTTTCTATTTTATTGGCCCTTAAAAACTCAAATTTCAGAGGAGAAAAGCATTCCAGGAAATGTTTTTTGGCCTATTTCTTCTGTAATTGATTATTCTTTCTGTATCTTATTTCATCTATGAACTCTTTTTTTTTTTGAGATGGAGCCTCAAGCTATCCCCCTGGGTAGAGTGCCATGGCATCACAGCTCACAGCAACCTCCAACTCCTGGGCTCAAGCAAGTCTCCTGCCTCAGCCTCCCAAGTAGCTGGGATCACAGGCGCCCGCCACAACGCCCGGCCATTTTTTGGTTGCAGCCATCGTTGTTGTTTGGCGGGCCCAGGCTGGGGATTCGAACCCACCACCTTAGGTGTACGTGGCTGGTGCCTTAGCCGATGAGCCACTGGCACCGAGCCAATCTATGAACTCTTAACGTTGATTTCATTTAGTCACTCAACAGTCACTAAGTAATCAACCTACTGTGTGAAGAATAAAGACTTACTCAAGATGCAGTGTTTACCTATAGGGGAGAAAAGATTCTTGAATATTTTAGAAGTGAACAACATAGGTTTGGCGCCTGTGGCTCAAGTGGCTAAGGCGCCAGCCACATACACCTGAGCTGGTGGGTTCGAATCCAGCCCGGGCCTGACAAACAACAATGGTGGCTGCAACCAAAAAATAGCTGGGCGTTGTGGCAGGAGCCTATAGTCCCAGCTACTTGGGAGGCGGAGGCAGGAGACTCGCTTGAGCCCAGGAGTTGGAGGTTGCTGTGAGCTGTAATGCCATAGCACTCTACCCAGGGCGACAGCTTGAGGCTCTGTCTCAAAAAAAAAAAAAGTGAACAACATTAAACAAACAAACAAAAAGTATTAAGTGGGCATGATACTTATCCTCAACACACCCTATCTGTGACAGAAAACCACAGTCTAGCCACTAACATAGTGTTTTCCTCTTCGTGACATTAAAAAGTCATGAATGTAAATCTCCCCAAATTAATTTGGGGACGCAGAGGCTCTCAGTGCCCGTCCTTTCAGATGCTGTCCAGATCTGTCACTCCACTTATGTTACCCAGTAAATGAATAAAGTGGAAAGTTCCAGAGACTGGATTTCAAGGTTTATTTGCTACCACAGCATATCCCAGCCTATCCTGACTCATATAATGACTTGCCAGTTTAAACTTTTTTTCCCTTTGAGTGCTGAGTAGGCCTAACCTAACACTTGGATGAAGTATTGCTCCAAAATATTTCTCTCCTTGTCATCTAAGTTTCTACCTAAAGTGATTTGACTTTAAAAAAAAAATAAGTATATTGCCTTTAGTGCTCTTTTAAGAGTTAAAAAGCTTCTGGCTTGGTGCCTGTGGCTCAAGTGTCTAAGGTGCCAGCCACATACACCTAAGGTGGCGGGTTCAAATCCAGCCTGCCAAAACAATGATGGCTGCAACCAAAAAATAGCTGGGCATTGTGGCGGGCCCCTGTGGTCCCAGCTACTCGGGAGGCTGAGGCAAGAGACTCACTTGAGCCCAGGAGTTGGAGGTTGCTGTGAGCTGTGATGCCACAGCACTCTACCCAGGGGGATAGCTTGAGGCTATCTCAAAAAAAGAAAAAAAGAGTTAAAAAGCTTCGATAGAAGCCAGGAGCATGGCTCATACCTGTAATCCTAGCACTTTGGGAGGCCGAGGTGGGTGGATTGCCTGAGCTCAGGAGTTCGAGACCAGCCTGAGCAAGAGTGGCTTGCTCAGTGGCTTTCTATTATTTTTACTAGAAAAAAATAGAAAAAGTTAGCCAGGTGTTATGGCAGTAGCCTGTAGTCTCAGCTACCTGGCAGGCTAAGGCAAGAGGATCACTTGAGCCCAAAAGTTTGAGGTTGCTGTGAGCTATTATGCCATGGAATTCTACCCAGGCTGATAGAGATTCTGCTTCAAAAAAAAAAAAAGCTCCTAAGGCTTTAAAGCTTCTCTAAGGCACTTGTTGATATCTGGGCCTGGAATTGCTGTATTGCTGTCTGTGCATCTTGCTCAGTGCTAGTGTGTCATGTGGCAAGGTGAGTGGGAGCCAGGCTTCCATCTTAGACATCTCTGGGGCTGAGCCCTGGTTATGCCACCTTAGGGCTCTCCAAGCTTCCCTTTCCTCAGCTAGGACACAGGAACTATAATAGTTCCTTTATCATAGGGCTATTGTGAGGAGTAAGTGATATAATTTGTATAAGCCACGTAGCACAGGATACACCACCAAGTCATAATCCAGTGCGTGGTGGCTGTCATCATGGTATGTATGAGCGGGCTAGGGCTGCCATAACAAAATACCACAAGCTGGATGGCAAATTGCAGAAATGTATTGTCTCCCAGTTCAAGCCTGAAGTTTCAAATCAAGGTGTCCCTGGGGTTGGTCCTCTCAGAGGCCTGGAGAGGAGAATCTGTCCCAGGCCTCCCCGCTGGCTCCTGCTGCTGCCAGTCTTTGGGGCTCCTTGGCCTGCGGCTGCATTGCCAGGCTCTGCCTGTGCTGTCACAGGTGCTCTCCTCGCGTCTCTGTCTTCACCTGGCTGACGTCTTATATGGATGACAGTTGCGCTGGATCACCATTGCCCTTACCCCAGTCGGGTGTGACCTCACCTAGTTCTTATTTCCAAACAAGGTCACATTCTGAGTTGCTGGGGCATAAGACTTCAACACATCTTTTCAGGAGGACACAGTTCGACCTGTAACGTGGAAGATGGGATGTTGCCTGTTGTCATTGTTACTCCTTTCATTATTTTTCTACTGTCAACTGACAGCACTGGGTCGGAGGCAGACCATCCCCAAATTCTAGCTAAATGGCAGTTTCATAAAGCAGGTCCTGTCTCTGCTAGCTGCCCCTGTCCATCTGCCCAAGGTTCCCTTTGGCCAGAGCACATCATCCCTCTGCACCGCCCCTCCCACCATGGGGAGCTCCCTTACTCTTCCTACTCCCCAGACATGTCTCCAGCTTCTGCCTGCCCGCCCCTGGGGGAGGGACACGGCGCAGATGGAAGCAGGGGTGCAGCGCAGATGGAAGTGGCCGCAGCCCAGTATCGTGTACAGAGTACCTATACCATCACAACACTGGCTCCACCAACCTGCCGGGACAGTGTGTTGCTGCTGTGCACACCCTCTAAACCTGCCACGTGCATGGCTGCCGTCGCAGCTCCCTGAAGATACCTGCTGGTGGCCAGGCCCTAATGCAGGCATGACTTGCCTTTGAAGTCCGGGATTTCAAAATAGGAAAAATATCTGCCTTTTTTTCCTAATTCAAATGGAATCCTATTTTAAATGTATGAGGGAAATTTACTAATTAACGAACTTCTACTGTCTGTCCTGTTGTCAACAAGATAAAATCATCACTCACTATGACAGTTTTGGTAAATACACATTTTTTATATGTGACATTGGCTTTGCTTAAAGTGGAGCGTGCTGGGTCTCTGCTTTGCCGCAAGACTTGGGTGTGACAGTCCGTGGAAGATGAAGTGATGACAGGCATATTCAGGCCATTGATTCCTGACTTCTGTCAGGGCCTGTTTTGCAGGATCTTTCAGTACTTAGGGTTCAGTCTCTTCCTTTGCTGGAGGGCAGCCGCAGTGAGCCCGAGAGACTGGGCGCTCTTACATGGCAGCCCAGTGGGCCTCTCCCAGGAAGCAGTGAGGCCCTGAACGCAGAACCCAGCCCCACCCCAGGCTGTCCATGACCTGGCCTATATCAGGAGAGCCGAACTCAGGAGCCTGATTTCTGAGTCCAGAAGAATCCTTCTGACTACATCTATGACCCTGGCTTGGAGTGCAATGGGAGGACAGGGAAGTTCTTGGCTCTGTTTTAGAGTTGCCATATTTAGGAAATAAAGATGCAAGATGCCTAGTTAGATTAGACTCTCAGATAACCACAAATAATATTTTTTACCATCTTAGCCAATTTTAAGTGTATAGAGCACTCAAGTAGCATTGAGCATATTGACGTAACAACAAATAGTTTTGAATATGAGTATGTTCTAGCCAATAGTCAAGACACATTATACTAAAAAATAACCATTGTTTGTCTGAAATTCAAATTCAGCTGGTGTCTTGTTTTATCTGGCAACCCTATCCCATCTTCCCTGGCTTATCTCATTCATGTATTTGTTTGTCTGTATTGCCAATTCCTCGTCCCTGCAAAGAGAAAGAATCCTTAGGGGACTAAGACAGCCCTGCTTCTCAACTTTCTAGGTAGGAGGTCTGCAGCCAGGGCCACATGCACTAGAAACTTCAGGGGATTTCAAATAATCAAGACCTTGAACAAAAGCATAAAGCAGGGACAGTGTATCTCTGGCACTTTCCATTTCTCTGAAGTGTCCACTTGCCACCCCACCCCTCCCTGAGCAGGCCCATTCCAGGTCATTAGCTTATCTTAGCTGAGCACTAACTATATTGCCTCCCTGAGTGTAATACAGGGTGAGACCTGCTTATAAGCTTCCAATGCGACCTCTTCTCAGCCTTACCCAGCCCTCCACCCATGGACTAAAATAATCACGAAAGAAGATGGTGATCACACAGGGTAGCAGCTATTTCTTGTTGGGGTGTGCCTGCCTAGCAGCTGGGGCCATGGAGCCCGTGGCACCTGTGACTGCTCAGCTTTGCCAAGACCTCTCACCCTGGAGCTCTCCTGAGAGGAAGAACTTTTTGGCAAATGCTTCTCTAAGAATTCCTTGTTTAATGGTAAATTCAAATCGCCTGGTGTTCTATTTTAATAGTGCCTCGACTCCAGAGTGGAGCTATTCAGGAAAAGAAAACTCCAAATGAGAAAGTGTTATAGAGTGAAGAGCTGCAGTCTGATTAGTTCAATCCACGTGTGGCGCAGGTGCGTGGAGACAGAGACACAGAGTGCTGTCACCTCGCTGCTGTGCTGGGAGCACCTGCCAGCATGTGGGGTTCTAGTGTACTCAGATGCCCATCAAGGCAGTGGTGGACAATATGTAGGCACCATTAAAATGCACATGTGGACCATGCCTAGACAACCAGTTCCTGCCTTTAGGGATTGTTCTGGCAACCAATTACAGTACTAGCAAAATAATACTTGTAAACATCTTAGTAGGTTTCTCAAGTCAATTTAGTCCAAACCACACTGAGCACAACCATCTGCTGGACTATATGATGAAAGCTGGAGGATGAGGACAACAAAGAAATGCCCTATCTTAGGGCGGTGCCTGTGGCTCAAGGAGTAGGGCGCCAGCCCCATATACCAGAGGTGGTGGGTTCAAACCCAGCCCCAGCCAAAAAAAAGAAAGAAAGAAAGAAATGCCCTGTCTTGAGATATTTACGGTTAATTGGCAAAGACTGACAACAGGACCACTGATCACAGCCTTGTGTCCTAAGAGAGGTGCCAGGAGGCCTGGGAACCTGTGCGTGGTGAGATTGGGGAGGTGCTGGGGGGACAAAGAAGGTTTCCTGAAGGAGGTGATCCCTGGCAAGGTCTAAAGAGCAAGCAACAATTTATTTATTTATTCATTTTTATTTTTATTTTTTTGAGAACAGAGCCTCAAGCTGTCACCCCAGGTAGAGTGCCACCGTGTCAAAACTCACAGCAATCTCCAATTCCTGGGCTTAAGCAATTCTCTTGCCTCGGCCTCCCAAGTGGCTGGAACTACAGGCGCCCGCCACAACGCCCAGCTATTTTTTGGTTGTAGTTGTCATTACTGTTTGGCAGGCCTGGGCTGGATTCGAAGCCACCAGCTCTGGTGTATGTGGCTGGCACCTTAGCCGCTTGAGCTATAGGCGCCAAGCCAACAAGTGGCAATTTAAATAGGGGCATCCTTTCTTTGAAAGAGAGGACTCTGCAATAGAAGCCTGACCTGAATGGAGGTTAATGTCAGGGCAGGAGGGACTCTGGCTCAGCTCAATGGACTCCACCCTTTGGGCCCCACAGTTTCTTTGGGTCCCCCTGCAAGAGTCTGCCGGCATGAGAACACAGAGGTGGAATCCCTTTGCTTAAGCTTTCTATTCATTCATTTCAGCCAAGCAGTTAATTGATTTGGGGAGATTCTCAGAGTGATTCTAGCATTTCCATCCAAACTTCAATTAATGAAAAGCCTTGCTGAGGTTGTTCTCTGGAGCATTCAGATTTATTCTTTCTTGTTTTAACACTGAATAGGCTGTCTCTGAGGCCAGCAGCCTAGGAGAGCTGCTCAGTTGTTTTGCTGCTTTCCATTTTCAGCTGCTCCGCTGTAACTAGGGATTTTGACCACCAACTGGGCTTTCAACAGTACTGCTGCTCAAGGACCTGGTCTGAAGGACCATGTCTGCCTCAAAGAGACCTTGTCTCACCCCCATTCCTATAGCCATTTCCCTCAACAGCCATGCCAGCATTCATTCTGCTCACCCAACTCAATTTGCACTTGGAGGGTATTACAACCCAACCAAAATGCCTGAACTTGAGTTAATTATAAGATTCTTAGGAGGAGAATAGGTTTGCATAGGTTTACACAATAAAACTTCATGTGTGAACCCACCAAGGAGCAATGTCAGAGAGGAAATGTAAACCCAGGGGCTCTCAGTCCAAGGAAGAGAAAATTAAGGACAACTTTTACATTTGGAACCTGAAGATCACTTCTGGATGCTGGGACCCTGCAGGGGTTACACTGTCCCAAACTCCAGCTATATTTAGAAGATATGCTTGAGGGATACCTCAACTAGATATATCAAAGGTTAAGGAGAATGACTGTTGCAGCTTGGAGTGGGCTGGGATGTGTTTAGCCTGAGCATTATCTGTTGAGGTGTGGGGCGTTACAATAGCAATAGCCTTTCAGTGGTTCAGTTTCTGAAATTGAAGTGTACTTCTTCATTCAGCAGTCAATATAGCCATACCCTCTCCCTCACCCCACCTCCATCTCTCGTCTTCCTGCCTCTCCCTCTCTCTTTCTTTAATTCCCTCCATAACTCTACCATAGCTCCCCTTTCCCCACCTTTCTGTGGGTCTCATTTTACTGTGGCACTTGCCTAGCTTGGCTTTGATTGAATTTGCCTTTAGTACACTAATCAGATCCTTATCTACTTCACCAAGAAGATAAGACTCAGACTCAAAATCAAAACTGGTGGGTTAATAAAGTCAAATTCAAACCTTGAGACTCAGGGAGAGCCTAGAAAAAAAGGTTTTGTGAAAGCCACTCTGGGCTGGAAGAACTCATCAGATAAAAAAAGAAATGTTACTTTTTTATAGAGGAAGCAAACAAAATTTGGGTAACTAGAAGGATAGGAGTGCTAGGACTAGAAGGATAAGATAGCCAGGTGGAAAGGTGAATTACTGAGGTGTCTCCTATTCAGAAAATCTTCCCACCAAGCCAATGTTCCCTTAAGTGATCACTGTCATTCTTTCCTCTATGTCACTATAAAACTTTTCATTCCGGAGGTTTAGACTCCACTGCTTCCATTTCCCCACCACCATTCCCTCTTTCTCCTACAGCCTGAAGAAACAGCAGCCTCAGGGTCAGTCACTACTAGATCCTAAGGGGTTCACATCTGGTCCTCATTTCTTTTTCTTTTTTTGTCTCCTTATTAGCAACCAATGATCATCAACGTCTCCTTAGAGTTGTTTCTTCTTTTGGCTTATGTGACAAAACTGTTCTCTGGTTTTGCCACTACATCTCTGGTGTTTCATGTCTACAGTGTCTGTACAAACCACACACACACACACACACACACAACATGGTGAATTGGACAGACAGAGAAATGTCCACTCTTTCATTTCAAATAGCAATAAATTCTGATACATATCTAATACTTTGAAGCTTCTGCAAATAAAGTGAGATCTCAAAGCCAGACCAGGAGCTGAAACATAAATCGTTCATATGGGTGTCAGAATTGGAAATAAGCTTTAACCACTGGAAGCTTTGGTTTTAACTCTTCCATGGAGAGGAGAGTCCAAGCCACATGCACCATATGGAAAGGGATTTGGAACTGAGCTATCTGAATAAAAACAAGATTCAAAAATGTATTCATGAAAGAGACTAGAAAAATTCCACCCTCTAAGACAGTGTCAAGATAACTTGCTTTCCATGTGGTCCTGTGAGTAGAGGAGTAATCATTAACAAAATTTAGAATTCAGACCAGACCAGAGCCAGAGCTGTGATATAGGGAAAGCACACTAAGAAATTAATATTAAAAGTTGTTCCAGAGTCCATTACTCATATAGGATCCTAGCAGAGGCAAATGTTTCAACACTGAGGGTATGTGGAACTTTTTTTTTTTTTTTTGAGACAGAACCTCAAGCTATCCCCCTGGGTAGAGTGCCATGGCATCACAGCTCATAGCAACCTCCAACTCCTGGGCTCAAGCGAGTCTCCTGCCTCAGCCTCCCAAGTAGCTGGGACCACAG
>CAUYQV010112596.1:0-13416 GCA_963574575.1 Galagoides demidoff
ATTTACTTCCTCACTAGTGTCATATAACAAACAAATAAATAATTATTTAGTTTCAGATCATAAAAAGTGACATGAAGAGAATAAACAGTGGACTGTGATAGGACAGTAAATGGCAAGATGAAACTTAAACATTAAGGAGAAATCCCCAAGTAGATTGGTGGGCAGTGTCCAGGTAGAGGTGACAGAATTAAACAAATGCCCTGAAAAAGAAAAAAATGGTTAAAGTATGGTGTGGGAGTAGGGGATTAGTATGAGTTGAAGTTGTAGAGAAACACAGAATGTGGATCATGTAGAATCTTGTGTTCTGGAGTAAGGACAACTCAGCTTTGCTCTCTAAGTTTTTAAAATAGAGTATAATATGAGTTAGGGTGCTATGTTACAACAAAGTTAATTGCTGTAATATTTCTACCCAAATGACTACAAAAAAATTCCTTCAGCCCACTAAACCATAGACGTGTCCTGGACTGCAGGAGAGGTTTGTTAATACAAAATAGTAACTAGATTTTTTTTCAAGTGACAATTTTAGAGGGTCATGAAAGCAACTTGGGAAACTACTACTCTAAAATTAATGAGGAGCAAAAAAGGAAAAATTGGTCTGAAAAATAGACCAATGATAAAAAACTTTGGGGACAGAAAATAATACTTCCTTAGAGTTTAAAATCATAATAATGGGCGTCACCTGTGGCGCTCAAAGGAGTAGAGCACTTGCCTCATATGCTAGACATGGTGGTTCAAATCCAGCCCTGCCAAAAACTGAAAAAAAAACCCCAAAAAGTCATAACAAAAGAAAATCCTGAGTAAATTTCAGTAACAAATCTGTGTCTTTGAGGGAAATTTTTTTTATTAGTTTAAGAACAAAGTGAAAATGGACTCACCTTAAACCTAGTGAACACCTCAAGCCCCTCAAAGACCATAGGGGCAAAAACAAAAGCATTAATAATTTCTGTAAAGAAAGTTGTCTGACACACTTGATTTAAAAAGACAAACTAGTGGCAATTGTAAAATAGTGATCCTTAAGGATGTTTTTAAGGAATCTTGTTTATAATCCATTTACATTTACAAAAATATTAAAGATAACTAAAACAAATTTTTGCTCATTTCTGTAACAAAAAAGTAACAACTAAACAAGGGGCAGTTTGTAAAAATATTAATGGATTCTGAGAAGAAACTCATTTTAGCTTGATACTAATATCAGAAATTTGAATATTTTTGTATTTATATTTTTCCACAAGGTGAATAATTGTATTTAAGACTAAAACAAATAGACCAGAAAAAGGGAGTTGAAAGTCAGACTGTAAGATATTTAGAAAGACACACCAACACCCCAAAACGAGGCCAGTTCTCTGAGACCAGGTGAATCACCCCCACAGTGTTAAAATAACTTGCAAATGAATTTGCTGAAGGATATATGGTAGATGTTAATCTTCTGGAAATCCAAAAGGGTAGATCGTGGGTAGAGATGAGGTACTGAAAACCTAAAGAGAATCTAATGTCTCTCTAATTTTCAAAAGAGCAGAGAACGAGTTAAAAGACTCCCAAAAGAGCTCCTTACCTAAAGAGCACTCCAGAACAGTTCTAACGGTATAGCATGTGGGCTTTGCAACATGAAGTGGTTATTATTAGGAAGTAATAAGTTTTCTGGTGACATGGTGTAATATTAACCTATTTCCCCTTCTTTCCTTTTCTTCCTGTGCTCCAGGTACAGAGGCCTCCCTTTTACCCAAAAATCTGGCACACATAGGTTGAGTTTCCTTCATCCAAAATATCTGGGACCAGAAGTTTTAGATTTTGGAATTTTTTCCGGTTTTAGAGTATTTGCACATACATAATCAGATATCTTGGGGATGGGATCCAAGCCTTAAAACAGAACTTGTTCATGTTTCATGTACACCTTAAACATACAGCCGGAAGGCACTGCAATGCAATGTTTTTAATAATTTTGTTAATGAAACAAAGCTTTCACTGAGTCAAACATCACCCCAGGATACCCCCAGGATATGAGGTGAAGTGTGGAATTTTCACTTGTTGCATCATGTCACACTCAAAAAGTTTCAGATTTGGAAGCATTTCAAATTTAGGGTTTTAAGATTAAAAATGCCCAGCCTATAATAGAAATGCAATTTATTTTTGTTGCAAGAATAATTCGGTTTCCTGTAATTTGACATCCTCCACAGGGATTTCCCATACAAGCTCTGCACAGGGTGTTCCTTCCACCTGCGATGCTCTCACTCTATTGACTGACACTTCCTCAAATCCATGGCCTCCAGTTTACAGGTAGAGGCAACGTATTTTATAGATCCTAAAAAAATGAGAAATACATATAAATTAGTCATGGTTCAAGTGGAAATGACTACCAACCTTGAATTAAATGACCATGTTGAAGGGATAGAGATTAAAGAGGATGCAAAGATAGTATAAGCTTTGTGTTCAATGCCACTCAACAGAGTGATTCATTATCTTTGGTGTACCTAAGAATTGCCATTATACTTGCCAAAAAAGGTAAGCTTCAGAGCCACTTCTCAGCTAGTTGCGTTTGTTAGGTTCTCTGTGTTCAACTCTTCACAGGAAACCTTTCCAAAAATTGTGTGCTTTTCCCGCAGGATTCCTGACCATAATATCAAAGGACATCCTTTCTCCCAATGATCTTTTTTCCCGCAGGCACACTCAGTTACCAACTGTGTTAGTAAAAGTTCTTCTTGGTGGCTTGTCTATTTTAGGCTACTATATAAGTGGCATGCAAGATAGAAGTACAGATCAAAGAAAATATTTTACTATGCAAAAAAGAAAAAAATTTACTCCTGCCACAGATATTTTTTAAATAAGCTTTTTAGGTTAGAATATTTTTAAATATGTGGAAAAAGTCAAAATGTACTACAAAGTTTCCATATAACCACAACCCACTTTCTACCACAACTAACAGCCTGACTATGGTACACATTTCACAATTAATGAACAAATGTCAATCATTTTTACTAATTAAAGAGCATATTTTGTTTATATTTTTTAGTTTTTCCCTAATGTCCTTCTGCTCCAGGATCCCATGGAGAAGCCCGTGTAATACAATATTTAGTTGTCATGTCCACTTAGATTTCTCTTGACTGTGACATTTTATCAGGCTTTCCTTATTGTTTAGACTTTGACAGTTTGGGGAAATACTGGTTAGATATTTTGTGAAATGTCACTCAATTGGAATTTGCCTGATTTTTTCCTCATGATTGGCTTGGGTTTCAGGTTTGGGGCAGGATGAACACATTCCGTACATACAACTAAAAGGTCTTGTCACTGTCACCTTCCATCACCTGGTTGAAGTGATGTCTGTCAGATTTTCTCACTGTAAAGTTTCTCTTTTACCCTTCCTCCCCCTTTCCATACTGTATTCTTTGGATGTCACAATTTAAAGGTCACATTTAAGACATGAAGAATTCATGCTTCAATTCTTTGAGGGCAAAATATCTGCAGAAGCTATTGGGCATTCTTCTGCTGGGAAGATTTGTATTTATTCTTCCTGTTTATTCATTTATTTAATTATTTATTTATATTCCTATTTACTTATATTTATTCCATAGTTTGAATTACAATCTAATATTTATTTTTCTTGCTCAAGTTGCTCTAGATCTAGCCATTAGCAGTCACCCCATCATTGTGTGAGGATTTTTGTTTTATGATTTTTTTTTCTTTAGTAGAGACAGGGGGGTCTCACTCTTGCTCAGAGTAGTCCCAAACTCTTGAGCTCAACCAATCCACCCACTCCCACCCCCACCTCCCAAAGTTCTAGGATTATCACCACACCTGGGTGGTTATTTTAAAACTTTAAAACTACTTCCTTAATTTATGGTACTCAAGAGGCGCCAGGTTCATTTTGAATATTTCCAGTCTTTATCCTGGAATCAGTCATTTTCCCAAAGGAGACCTGACATCTTTCATTCAAGTGATATTCAAAACCAAACTCTAGGCGGGTTCACAATGACTTCAGTGCTGCTGTTTCCAGGCTCTGTCCGCTTACAGAGTAAGGATGTCCATGTACATATACTAATCTATGATATCCTAAACGGTTCCCAATGAAACCATCTGTGTCTATACTAAGCCAGAGATGAGTCTACACTGAAGTCTCCAGCTCGAACTTATGTGGATCCTTTCAGCCTCCTCTCCTTGATTATTTTTGTATCCATTCACAAGAAGTCTGGGTCCCACTCTTCCATAGTAACTTAATTGTTCAATACCAGCAACATAGTTGTTTCAGAATTGTTAATTAATACACTTGGGAAACAACATTATCACTGCAGCAGAGCTCACAGAGTTTGCTTTGCCTGGACTCTCACAGACCTGGCCCTTCAAAGTTACTTAGACCACCGAGTTTTCCTCCCATCTTCAGTGGGATTGTCTCACATGTTAGTAACCCAGACAGATTTTTCATCACATTCTGCATCTGATTCTGAGATCCCTCGATCTCCTAAATTATTTTTCTGTTTGCATACAATCACCTTCAACCTTAGTGCTGTGAAATGCTATGGGTTTTGACAAATGCATAGTGTCATATCGTCCACCACTACAGCATCATACATAGCAGTTTCACTGCTCTACGAGCTCTATAAACATCCACTGTTTTTCCCATTCTGCCTGCCTCCTTCTGCCAAAAGCCATAGAAAACCACTGATTGGTTTACCTTTTCTTTTCTTGTGTCTTTTTCAGAATGTCATAAAATTGGAATTATAAACCATATAGCATTTTCAGATTGGCTTTTTTCACTTAGCAATATGCATTTCACACTTATTGATGTCTTTACATAGCTAATAACCTCATTCCATTATATGAATGTACCAAAGTTTGTTTATACATTCATCTATTGAAGGACATCTTGGCTGCTTCCAATTTTTGTTGTCTCTCTATAATAAAGGTACTATAAACAGTCATGTGCAGGTTTTCTGTGGCCATAATTTTCTCAAATCAGTTGGGTCAGTATTTGGAAGACCAATTGCTTAATTCTATTATATGACTATGTTTAACTTTTTGCAAGGACCTGCCATTCTACAAAATAACTATACCATTTTTGTATCTTCACTACCAATGAGTGAGTTGCTCAGCACCCTTGCCAGAATTTGGTGGTGTTAGTTTCCTGGATTTTAGTCATCCTAATATGTATAAATTGGTATCTCATTGTTATTTTAATGTATGTGTCCCTCACGTCAGTTGGTACTGAGCACTTTTTACATGCTTGTTTACCATCTTCTTTGATGTCTATTCATATTTTTACCCAATTTTAAATTGGTTGTTTATTTTGTTATTGTTTAGTTTTAACAAGTTCTTTGTTTTAGATACAAGTTTTATGTGAACATTTTCTCCTAATCTGTGGCTTGCTTTTTCATTCTCTTAACTATTACCTTCACAGAGAAGAAGGTTTTCATTTGAGTAGGGTCCAATTTATTAAATTTTCCTTTCTTGAATTGTGCTTTGTATGTTGTATCTAGACCTAATCATGAAATCCAAGGTCACATAGGCTTTCTCCTGTGTTTCATTCTCCCAGTTTTATACTTGTGCATTTTACATTCAGATCCATGGCCCGTTTTTGTCAAAAGTTTAAGATCTGTGTTTATGTTGAATTATAGACTTCCTATTGTCCCAGCTCACATTATTAGGTGCATACATGCTTAGAATTGTTATATATTTTTGGAGAATTATCCCTGTTATCATTGTGGAATTCCCTTTTCTAACCTAATAGTCTTCATCGTTCTGAAGTCTACATTGTTTGAAATTAGTATAGTTACTTGAATGTTCTTATTATTATTGTTAGTACAATACAGCTCTCTCCATCTCTGTAATTTTATCCTGATTATTTTTAAAGTAGCTTTCTTGTACATGATACATATTTGAGTCTTGTTTTTATAATTCACTCTGACGGTCTCTATCATTTAATTGGCTTATTTATGATATTCATATTTAAAATGATTATGCATACAGTTGGATTAATGTCTACCATCTTTATAACATTTTTAGGTTTGTGCTTTGTTTTTCCCTCTTGTTTTTAAGCCTTCTCTGGCTAATTAAACTATTCCTCTCTTAGAATTTCAAGTAATTTTCAAAATTTAGTAATATATTAGAATTTATAATATGCATATTTAACTAACATTAAGTCCACATTTTTAAGTATTCCAAGTCTTCCTTTGTATAAAACTACACCATTTCATACATAGTACAGAGTACCTTCTGACAGAGTATTCTCAATCATCTTCTGTGCCTGTGACATTAGTGTCATTTATTTAATCATTCAATATATTGTTGCTGTCATTGTTTTAAAAGGTTGAACTTCAGACCCATTAAGAATAAAAAATGTCAGGTGGGTGTGGTGGCTCACACCTGTAATCCCAGCACTTTGGGAAGCCGAGCTCACACATTTCTACTAAAACAATATTTTAAAAAATTAGCCAGCTGGGCACACTGTCAGGTGCCGATAGTGCCAGCTATTTGGAGGGTGAAGCATGAGGATGGCTTGAGCCCGGGAGTTTGAAGTTGCTGTGAAGTAGGCTGATGCCACAGCACTCTAGCCTAGGCAACACAGTGAAACTCTTTCTCAAAAAAAATTAAATTAAATTAAATTAAATTAAAAGGTGAAGATTTCTTTTGACTTTAATTTATTCTTGTCAATGCTTAAAATTATTCACATACATCCAACTTTCTGATCTATACTATACTCTTCTTTTCCAAGAACAGATTTTAAACATTTTTTGAAGAACAAGTCAATGAGGCAATGAATCCCTCATATTTTGTTCAAGAAAATCTTTATTTTTCTTTTCATGTTTGAAGGATAAATGTGTTGCATATATGTATATATAATTCTGATGATGAGTTGTCTCTTTCCACACCTTAGTGTTTTTTTTTTTATTCACCTTCCGTAGCCTGCCCGAAGATCTGACAAGATCTTCAGCTCTATAGTAATATTCCCTTACTCTCCTCTGCTCTGGGTATTTCCAAGACTTTGCCTTATGACAAAGTATTGATTTGTCTTGATTTTTTGAAGTTTGATATACCTAGGTATGGATTTAGGATATTTCTCTTATTTGTGTTCTATGAATTTCTTGAGTCTATTGTTTCCCATCACTAATTCTGGAATGTTCTCAGAGATTACTGAGACCTGTAATATTTATTATTACTTTATTCCTTTTACACTGTTCTCTCTTCTTTGGTATTCAAATCACAGATAAGTTACACCTTTTTAAGTTACTTCACAGTCTGAATGTTTTGGTTGCTTCTTTCTTTTTCTGTTTGAATTTCAGTTTGGAAAGTGTATGTATGTACATATCATCAGTAACATCATAAAAAACTGAGATATTATCTTCAGATACTTTAAGTGCAGCAGATAAATTAAAGAGAATTTGGCAGTATAAACTTAGTCAACTGTGTTCTCATGTAATTCTTCTGTTTATCATTTCACTCTTTATATTTAACTGGATAAAAATATCAATGCATTTGTTAATATTCTATGCAATTCATTTTCAAAAATGCAGCTATCATATTTTAATCTTTCTAGGATCCAGATATCTTTCTAGGATCCTTCATGACTGTCTACTCTAGTTCTCTCAAGTCTTAATACATTTACACATTATGAATTTGTATAACAATCTTATCTACTTTCTATAATGTCTGTTTTATAGGTGGGTATTTGCTTTACTTCCTCAGATTACCCTTATTTATAAATCTGTAGTTTTCCAGATATGTGTTAGTCAATTTCTTGGTTCATTTAACCTTGGAAAGAGAGACTTGCATTTTAGCAATATTGAGGTTGAGATAAATTTGAGAAACTGGGTGAGACTCTTCTCAAATCATAAAAATAAGAAGAAAAAACCATAGGTTTATTTATAGTTTTACTTTGCAATATTAGTGAACAAAGAGATAATACTTGGATACAATCAGAACATAGATTTTAATCTTCTTTGCTGAAGAGTTTCTTTTCTGTAAGTATGGAGTATTCTCAATGGTTTCTATGTAACTATTCTCACTGACTTGACAGCTCTCACTGGAAACTAGCCTCAGCTGTCTCATTAATTTAATTAAAAGAGTAATATGAGAATAAAATCTGAAGCAGGCACCATGCCCTACATAAATCTTGGCATCCAGGAAATTTAGGTAAGCTTAATTAGGATCAAATTTTTGCTTCTCTATAACTATACTTTCATCTGTCTCTTGCCATTAAAAATGAAGTAGTGGGAGTCATCCTTTCTAAGTTTGTCTACATTTTATTTACAGTGAGTTTTGGAATGACATGGCTTCTCAGTACAGCCCCCTACTCCCTTGCAGCCCTTAGACTCCTCAAATCTTTAAGCCACATTTCACAGTCTTTTTCAAGTTTAATTATTGATACTTGCTTCGTTTTTCAGTTTTATTATATGTTTCTTTGGTAATTTAACATTGTTTTATGAGGTATTAATGGTACAGGGATGAACAATAAAGAATAATATTTTATATTTTTATTATAATCTATGTTTAAAGTAGAAAGTCAATTGCATCTTAATAAGCACAAATATTACATTCATTTATGTTCTACCATAATGTCTTTATTTCCCAGGGCTATTTTTGTAATTAAGATGTACTTCATTTTTGTTATTTTTTAAAATTATTATGGGTACATAATAGTTGTATATCTTTATAGGATACATGTGCTGTTTTGATATAGGTATACAGTGTGCATTAATCAAATCAGGGTAACTGGGTATCCATCATTCATCATTTCATCATTTCTTTGTGTTAGAAACATTCCAATTCTACTCTTTTAGCTATTTTAAAGTACACCTTAGCTTACCGTTGATTATAGTCAAGTATTGTTTATTCTATTTAACTATCTAACTATATTTCTGCACCCATTAACCAGCTCAACTTCTCCCCACTACCCTCCCCAGCCTCTAGTAACTATCATTCTATTTTCTGTCTCCACGAGATCACTTGCTTTTAAGATTAAGCATTTTACATATGAGTAAGAACATGAAAGATGTTTCTTTCTGTGGTTGGCTGATTTCCCTGAAAATAATGTTCTCCTGCTTCATACATGTTGTTGTAAATGGCAGGATTTCATTCTTTTCATGGCTGCATGATATTACACTGTGTATAAGTTCCACAGTTTCTTTATCTACTCATCCACTGATGGACACTTAACGTTGATTCCAAATCTTTGCTATTGTGAATAGTGCTGCAATAAACATGTTGTGCAGATAGATTTTCAATATGCTGAGTTCCCCTGCTTTGGATATATACCCAGCAGTGGGAGTTCTGAGTCATTGGGTAATTCTATTTGGTTTTTGAAGAACCTTCATACTGTTCTCCATAGCGGTTTCACTAATTCACATTCCCACCAAACGTGCGTGAAGTTTACCCTTTCTCCACATCCTTACCAGCATTCATTATTGCCTGTCCTTTGGATAAAAGCCATGTTTACTGGCCTGAGATGATATCAGATTGTAATTTTAACTTACATTTCACTGATGACTAATGATGTCAACCCATTCTTCATGTATCTGCTATCCATTTGTATGTCTTCTTTTGAGAAATGTCTATTCAGATCCTTTGTGCATTTTTCAATCAGATCATTAGATATTTTTTCCATTGAGCAGTTGGAGCTCCTTATATAGCCTCGTTATTAACCTCTTGTCTAACGCGTAGTTGGAAAATATTTTCTCCCTTTCTGTGAGTAGTCTCTTCACTTTGTTGACTTTTTTCCTCGGCTTTGTAAAAGCTTCTTAGCTTGATGTGATCCCATTTGTCCAATTTTGCTTTGGTTCCCTGTCCTTGGGGTTATTACCCAAGAAGTCTTCCCCCAGGTCAAAGTCCTGAAATATTTCCTCAATGTATTATTTGGGTAGTTTCATAGTTTCAGCTCTTAGATTTGAGTATTAAATTGACTTTGATTTGATTTTTGTATAAGGTGAGAAATGAGTCTAGTTTCATTCTTCTGCATGTGGATAACCTGGGTTCTCAGCACGATTTGGTGAAGAGGGTTTCCTTTCTCCACTATATGTTCTTGGCAATTTCTTAAAGTTGAGTTCACCATAGATATGTGGATTTATTTCTGGGTCCTCTAGACTATTGCATTGGTCTATGTGTCTTTTTTCATGCCAGTAACCTACTGTTTTGTTTACTACAGTGTGGTTGTATAATTTGAAGTCAGGTAGTGTGGTTCCTCCAGTTTTATTACTTTTGCTCAGGATATCTTTGGATATTTTAACTCTTTTGTTATTCCACTGAATTATTTTTTCTAGATCTGTGAACAATGTCCTTGGTATTTTGATGGGGATCAAGTGAATCTGTACATTGCTTTGGAGAGTGTAGACATTTTCATAATATTGATTCTTAGCATAGTTTTCATAGGTTTATTTAACTTGGAGATTCTTGGGTCAAGGGGTTTATGGTTTTCTAAACTTTGAAAAACAGTTGTTATTTCTTTGAATGTTTTTTATCTCATTCCCTCTCCTGCCTATCATGGTGACACGGCACTCACATGCAACATTAAATTGTCCACTGTCACATAGGACACTGATGCTGTGTTCATTTTTCCATCTTTTTGAGTCTGTGCATAATTTTGCTTATTTTCTATAGCTATGTGTTTAAATTCACTGTTCATTTTCTGCTGCATGTAATTTAATAGGAATGGTATCCATTTTAGATTTTCATCTCAAATGTATTTTTTAATATTAAAAAGCTTGATTTGAGTCATTTAATGTCTTCCAAATCTCTTCTTTTCATGATGTTTTCATCTTAGTCTTTAAGTCATCAATGTTCTTCTTTTTTAAACTAAGTCACATCATTTTTAAGTATCCACCAAAATTCTTCATCTCTTCTCCGGACACTTGTGAAATTTGTCTTTTTGAAAATTTGGCAAATTAGTTGATGTTTAAATGATTGCATAAGTTCTGATTTTGTTTAATAAATGGCAACTGTCTTTCATGGTATTTAGGTAACATAAGTACCATTTAGAGGCAAAAAAAAAAAAAAAAAAGTCTTCTCTCTCCTGAGGATCCTGCCTGCCTTTTTGGAAAAATTTTCCTTTATCACTTGCCCCAAACTTCTAATCATTTTTAATGACTTGCCTTCAATTTCTTTTAGATATGACTTGTAGGTCCTTCAGGCTAAATATAATTCTTTATATTTCAGAATTTCACAGAAAAGGTTTTTTTCCCCACCATTCCTAGCCTTACTATGTCAAAGTACTGTCATACAATCATTAATAACTTGTGAAATTAGTTCATCTGAAAGATAATATGAACACTTTTTTACCAACAGAGAAAACAGGGACTATAATTCAATATCCAGTATCTTCCTCAGAGAAGGAAGTAGTTCCTCACAAAGCTTTCCAGATAAAAAGTGCAACGTAATTTCAAAATAACAGAATCACTTTGGCAACAAAGAAAAAGAGTTTCAAGAGTTCTAAAGTGTTGACGTTAAAAAAAAAAAAAAAAAGGAGTTCTGAAGTGTCTACTCATTTTTAGATATCTCTCTTGAGGAAGAAATAGCACTTATGTGTGGAGGGACAATAGTGTTACTGTAATTGTTAGTAAAAGTAAATAATTCTAACAAAAGAATCAGGATTTAAGAATGGTGAGTAGATCAAAAGATGTGACATTATGGGATCTAAAGTTAAGTTTGCCAAGTTACAGTGTCATTCAGCAGTTGGCTTGCTTTCACCAACCCTAAAGAAGTCACAGAGGGTGGGTGGCTCCTGTGGTAGGACATCGGCCCCAAATACCAGAGGTGGTGGGTTCAAATTCAGCCTCAATCAAAAACTGAAAAAAAAAAAAAAAGAAGTCACAGAGGGAAGCATCATAAGAACCAACTATCTTGCTTGGAGGTCTTCCTCTCTGACCTGTGAAAAAGACTTGCTGAGCTAAAGGAAATCATCTGATCACCTTTAAATTATTATAAGACACTTGGAGAGTTATGATCAAGGGTCTTAAACTGATGATTCATCACCATTTCTATCTCTATTTTAAAAAAAGAAAAAAGAAAAAAAAGCCCTGGATTTATACCAGAACTACAAATGTTTGCTGGAAATCCTCACGTATAGTCCTTATCACCCCCCTGTGCCAGGCAAGGTATAGCACTTCCTAAACAAAATTTTTCACTTCCTAAAAAATTTAGAATAGAAAATAAATGAAAACTGTCACCTGTGAACAATTCTGATTCCCAGGTTTCTTAATCACTGAAAAATTTCAACATCACACGCTCTTTGTTCCTTTTCCCACAGCATCAGTATCATTACTGAGCCAGACTTCTCACATTAGTGCTCCCCTCTGTAGTCCACACAAGTCCCCGACCACATCGAAGACCATGGAGGACACTTTTTAGTGTAGAAGAAACTGTCATATTTCCTTAATCTTTCTTTCAAGACCTCTTCATCTTTTTGCCTTGTTATCTATACTCCAAAAGTCCATAGGTCCAGAAAGTTAATGCCAAAGAAATTCCCAATTGAGACTTTGTGATGTGGTCTATTCTGATGGTTTCCATTGCATTTCTCTGATGATTAGGGATGATGAGCATTTTTCCATATGTTTGTGGCTAGTTTACAACTACACAACACTTTAAAATATTTTCTGTGGCATTGATTAATCTTACCCCTTGCCTCTTTGGATTCTTCTTTGTGCAACAAAGTGATCACAACTGTGCCTCCAACCCTCTATAGAGGTCCTAGATAAAATGGAAACACTATAGGCTCCACCTTAAAGCTGTGGACTCTATTTGGGAAACCATCACTGACCTATTAGTGAATTGTATGAGAGTCCAGGAGACTGACCAAAGACCACTTACCGATCTAGGCCATGATTAGCAGTTTATAGTACAGGAATGGCACAGACACTCTACCATTAAGAAGAATAGAAACAGAGAAAGACCTGCCATTCGACCCTACAATTCCATTATTAGGTATATACCCAGAAGATAAAAAATCACATTACAATAAAGATGTTTGTATCAGAATGTTTATTGCAGCCCAATTCATAATTGCTAGATCATGGAAGAAGCCCAAGTGCCCATCAATCCACAAATGGATCAATAAATTGTGGTATATGTACACTATGGAATACTATGCAGCCCTAAAGAAAAATGGAGACTTTACCTCCTTCATGTTTACATGGATGGAACTGGAAAATGTTTTTCTTAGCAAAGTATCACAGGAATGGAAGAAAAGGTATCCAATGTACACAACCCTTTTATGAAACTAATTTATAGCTCTCAAATGAAAGATACAACTTAATTCTAGCCCAAGAATATGGGGAGGGGGTAGGTAAGGGGAGGGGAGATGGGTGGCCGGGTGGTGGGAGGGTGACCGGAAAGATCACCTATATATCTGTCTAACAAGGGTACAAGTGAACTTTTCTAGAACTAGAATATAATTGTTTTGACACAATGACTAAGCAAATGACATAAAATCTATGTTAACCA
>CAUYQV010112599.1:0-20639 GCA_963574575.1 Galagoides demidoff
GAGACGGAGCCTCAAGCTATCCCCCTGGGTAGAGTGCCATGGCATCACAGGTCACAGCAACCTCCAACTCCTGGGCTCAAGCGAGTCTCCTGCCTCTGCCTCCCAAGTAGCTGGGACCACAGGCGCCCGCCACAACGCCCGGCCATTTTTTGGTTGCAGCCATCATTGTTGTTTGGCAGGCCGGGCTGGGGATTCGAACCTGCCACCTTAGGTGTACGTGGCTGGCGCCTTAGCTGATTGAGCCACAGGTGCCAAGCCTTAACACAGCATTTTAAAAAGTATTTAAAAATAATAATAACCTTCCCTATTCAATTTGATTTGCTTTACTTTCCCTTATAGGGGTTAATGTTCTAATCGCCTAATTTGAAAACATTTTGAAATAATATGATTTAAACAATTTTCAACTTTAATATCCTTTCTTCTTTAATGAAAAATATTTCCACTGATCAGCTTAAATTTTGAAAAGCTTTTGTGCTATCTTGATGATCTTAATTTTAACCACTTACATAGTTTTTCATCTATACCTGGGGGTGTTAATTTCTTATATCTTTTCTAGAGTCTTTCACAACCAAATATTAAAATTTCATCTTTGAAAATCCCATGGTCAAGAGAGAAGTTCTCTAACTTTCTTGTTGATCATCGTATGTTTAAATATGAGGTACTTAGGGCAAGATATGTTTCCATTTTTTGTTTTGTTTCCTTGTTTTTTGAAAAGTCAGTTCTGCAAGACTCTAAGAACCACATGAAAGGAATTTCCCATCTTGAGTGAAGACTCCAGACAGTGTGTATATCCTCTGTGTGTGGGTGTGGGTGTGCACACTGAACTGAGTAGGAAAAGGGGTGCTGAACTAATTTTGAAAATGAAAGAGTTCTGTAAGACAATGTGAAAGAGACTGCACCCTGGTGATGCACTTTATTTGTTTCCAAGGAGGTCTGGGCTGATGTGTTAAGCTGCCACTGAAGGTACAGCAGCACTGAACAGTAAGTAAATGAACGGTGGATTGTGGGAGTCAGGTTTCTCACTACCGGAGTAGAAACCTGCTCTATATTACTTCAGCAGCATGACAAGTTTAACATCAACAGTGATGTCATGTTGACAGTGTATATTCTTGATATCATGTGATATCAATGGCATTTTACCTCTGTGATTTCCTTCCCAAGTATTTACATAATTTCATTAATCAGAACAATATCATGGGACAAATTCTATTTGAAATATATCCTACAAAATACCTGACCATTACTCAAAATGCAAGGTGTTCAAAAATCAGATCTGAGAAATTATAATAGCTATGGTTTCTACACATAGATTCTTCTGAAAAATTCTGGCAAGGCAAATTGAAAACCTTGTGGAAAGGACTCACCACTCTAGACACCATTTAGACAATTCGTGATTCATGGAAGGAGGTTAAGATACCAACATTAACAGGAGTTTGGAAAATGTTGATTCCACCTCTCATGAATGATTTTGAGGGGTTTATGGGTTCAGTGGAAGAAGTAACTCTAGATGTTAGTAAAAATGGCAGGAGAACTTAATTAAGTGGTGCCTAAAGATGTGATTGAATGGCTGCAATCTCATAATCAAATTTGAACAGATGAGGAGATGCTTCTTATGACCAGGCCAAGGAAGTATTTTCCTGAGAGAGAATCTACACCTGGTGAACACTCTGTGAACACTGTTGACATGACAACCAAGGATTTAGAATATTGCACACACTTAAACGATAGAGCAGTAGCAGGGTTAGAGAAGACTGACTTCAATTTTGAAAGAAGTTCTTCTATGGGTAAACTGCCATTAATGAGAATCATGTGCTTCACTTAAATCTTTCCTGAAAGGAAGAGACAATGGATGAGGAAAACTTCCTTGTTGTCTCAGTTTAAGAAGCTGGCCAAATCTTTAAGAACCACCACCCTTATCAGTCCACAGTCATCAACATCAAGGCAAGACTCTCCACCAGCAAAAGGTTATTATTTACCCAAGGCTCAGATGATCATTAGCTCTTTTGAGCAATAGAGTATTTTTAATTAAGGTATGCACATTGTTTTTTAGCCGTAATGCTATTGCATACTTAATAGAATACAATATAGTTTCAAAGTAATTTTTATGTTCACGATAAAACCATTGCGTGACTCACATTATTGCAATATTCACTTTACTGCAGTAGTCTGAGAGCAAACCTACAATATCTCCAGGGTATGCCTCTACTTGTGTTGTGTAAATAAGAGGGGGCAAGGGGGCATTTAAATAAAAAGAACACCAAGTCCATTTAATATTACAGCTATTAATTATTCTTATATGACTCCACGATCATTTTTGCCCCAGCAAAGAGGGCAGTTCCATTCCTTTGTGGGAATATTTATTTTAATAATGCAATTTCCTTTTTAATTTCTCTTACTTGATGTTAGAAGCCCTTGGATGAGATTTCTTTCTTTTTCCTCTATCTCTGTAGCTCTGTTTGTTTATTCACAGTGTGTTTTGTTTAATATTTCAGCACTGTTTATCGAGACGCCTTAATTTGATTGTTTCCTTTCGTATTTGTCTTCACCAGGTGTTTCTTGACTGGAGCACATTTCCCACATGATAAAATTAAAGGTCTAATTAATGCCTTTAAGGACATTGGTGCACAATTCAGCACCTAATTTTCTGCAGGAGGCATATTTAGGTGTTTAACTAGGTGGAACTTGGTGCCAAAGATTTCATTTGCATACAAAGCCCCTCTTATTTCTTTGTAAACACTCTTCAATACAGAAACAAAAGATGCTTTCACAGTACTTGGCATGCACTTTTCTAGCAAGCACGAGAGTACAGAAAATAAATATATCCAAGCCACATTTCATCAGAGCAGAAACAAAAATCCTATTAGATGAGGTGTTGAAATATGAGGTCCATTTCTTTGGAACAGTGAGGATAATACCCAGCATTTGAAAACGGTGCATATGGGGGGTGGGGGAGACTGTAAAAGCACTGCCTGAAAAACAAATGCTTTGAAAAATCACATCTGAGATGTAGAGGATCTTAAGAAAAATATGGCATCACATCAAGCACAAAAAGAAAAGCTTAATCACCACCAGGCAACAGCGGGCAGAGAGCTGGCCAGGAAACAAAACTCATTGATCTATCTTAAGGCTACAAGGACTGGGAAGGCTACCATCTGTATAAAGGCTGGGGCAACGTTTCTAATCTCACTTCATTTCAATTGCAATCTACTTTGAAACACAACTGTTGTAGATGTGTTAGATGTTATTGTTAATAAATTATTTGATTATCAGAATGGTAAATCTATTAAAAATTCCATTTTATCTCAGTGACCCTACAGGCATGATTTATTAGAGATAAAAGATAAAATGTTAGCTCATTTTCTGGTTCTCCTGTACAAAAGCATATTCTTTACCAGCACTTCGCTTCTGACATGGACGAGAGATATTTTCCCAACATCCGTCAAATACTAGTATCAAAGCAAAACTTGCCCTGGGAAAGGTTAAAGAGGCAAAGGAGGCTTTCCTGAGGGATGTTGCCATAGGAGATGGAGGCTGAAACTCAGTCTGAGCTCAACTGCCCTGAAACAAAAGGCTAGAAAGTTTCAAGAGATAGGGTGGGAAGAATACAGGCCATCTGTGCTTACTAATTAGCTTCACCCCAAGGAAAAGTAAACTTTCAAGTATCTAAACTTAGAAAGTAGTTTACAACTCAGAGCAAAGCACCTCACTGAAGTTGGGCTCTTACCTTTGCAGGGAAAGGAGGCAATAGAGACCCTACCTTTCTTAAGAAAGACCTTCTTGGTCCTAGAGTTGGTGAGAGGCTTTTTAGAGATTTAAATTGCAAAAGGGCAGAGAAAGAATTTGCAATAGTAGATTTTCTTCACTAAATGTTCTAAGGAAAGGGAGAAGTGGCCTCGAATCAGGCAGACTGTTTAAAGTTTAGTCAAGTTTAAGGAAATTTAAGACCTTCTCGGTCAGTAAGCAAATTCAACTTTTAAAGAAATCTAGTAGACTCCTTCAGTGCCATTGTTGCCCCTATCTACCACCTAAATAAAAATTCTAGAGTCCCCACTTTTTAATCTCCATTGTTAGAATAACAATTCCCTCTAGTGCGGTCATTCACAGTCGTTTTCTGTGTCAGATTATGAGAGTACTGAATTGGATGCAGATGCAGTGTAGCAGATATTTTAAGACATCGAATATTAAAACAAAAATGATAGCAAACAGATGTGAATACTATGATGTGAGTCAGTATTTTTCACTCTTAATTACTTTCCCTTAATATAACACCTACACTAGGGGTGGGAAATCTATGGCCTTAAGGGTACATATAGCCTTCTAGGTCATTAAGTGTGGCCTTTCCACAGAATCCAAATTATACCCCAAAATCCTTTTATTTTTATTAATACATTGTTTTTTATCTTATTTTTAAAGTGAATGTATTTAGAACACCAAAGAGTAAAATAAGTTTCAATAAAATATTCCTCCCAGATTTTTCAGAACAATTAGAATATTAGTAAGCCATAAGCACTAAGTTGGTGGCTGCTATACTCAGTATTTACTTCTAACTTCCTCTGCCTGATCAGTGGAGTACCGTACTAGGCTGGTTGGTGAGAGTTTTCATGGGTAGAGTATCCCAGTCTGTTACTGGTTTGACAATGTTGCACATTGTTTCCGTATGAAGTGAAATTTGTGAATGATTGCACAGTTCAATGGTATTTTTTAATTTTGTCTGATTAACAACCCATCATCTCAAAGGTCAGCAAAAAATGCTGAAGGGAGAAAACAGATTTTTTTAAAGAGGATTGGGAATTGACATATTATCTCCTCTCTTCTCTTGCTTTGTGATACTACAATAACAAAAGTAAAGAAGTTCCATGCTTATCAGGATTATAACACTCCATAAGTTCCAGAAATATTTTAAATTAGAGGGAGATAGGTAAAAGGTTGTATTGCAGAAATTAAAAGAGGGAAAGCAGAAGCAAAGATAGTTCTTTCAAGCAGGAATAAGACCTGAAAATAAAGCCGTTGAACTAACTTATAAAGTTGCTTATATACCCAGGATAAAAGGGAAGCCATTCAGTTATATAGAAAATGCGAAGAAATGCACTGTCAAAGTTGTAGAATGCTTAGACCCTGAATTAGCCTTCACCTTAACATAACTTCATGTGCTACTTCAAAAGGAAAATATATATTATTTGACTGCTTTGGATGAATCTACTGATCCCCCTGACTCAGCACAGCTTTTATACTTCATTCTGGTCACAGTGGAAAACTTTCTTTGCTTTAGAGTTACTCACTTTGGGCGCTCTTGCAAATAGAACATGGGGAATAGATATTTTCAACAACTTTTTTTTTTTTTTGCAGTTTTTGGCCAGGGCTGGGTTTGAACCCACCACCTCTGGCATATGGGGCCGGCACCCTACTCCTTTGAGTCACAGGCAAATCTTCAACAGCTTTTAAGATATATGTTGTGATGCTGGACAGAATTCAGTAAATTTAGTGAGGTGTACATACGGTGCACCTTCCATGATAGGAAAGAAAACATGAAGGTTTATTGTACAGATTATAAAAAAAAATTAACAGCTCCAGATGCTCTCATTTCTTTTTATTTTCATTTTAGCAAAATCTCTGTGCTAAAGCTACTACTTTAAGTGACACTTTCCAACAAGTTGTAAGTTGTGTTAATCACATTCCTGCAAATACAGCACTACAACACAACATCACTGGTCTCACAGTGTTGTAAAGTTGAATGAGGAGGGAGTCAGGGTGGATTTGTTGTGTGATTCTCAAGTGTGCTGACGATCACAGGGATAGGTGTTAGCACAAATTTTAGTTCTAAGAGAACAGACAGTTAAATTATAGGAAGAACAGAATCAGCAATGGGAATTATTGAAAGAAGATTTCTACAGGAACCCAGCATTATGTGAGATAGCATGTCAAATCAAAACGACTTGAATATTCCTTTGCAATGTAAAACAATGTGGTCTGTACCCCCTAAAAAATCCAAGAATTCTGAAAAATGCTTTTTCAAAACTAGACAAACACATCTTCTCCAAAAGGAAACTTTGGATGAACATTTTCCCCAGTTAGCAAAGGTCACTGATGAGCGGGATGAAGTATGTGAAACATTTGAAGAATACACAACATTATAGTCCTATTAGTTGGAGAATACAATGAAAGGTTCACTGCCTTTGAGACTCATGACATCACACTCAAATTAGCATCTCAGCCTCACCTAGTTGATAGCACCAAGAAGATCCTATACTAAAGAACCATGGGTAGAACTGATTGACCTCTCAGTAGACATTATTTTGAGGTCATTGTTTGATGCTAAGAAAGATAGAATTGAAATATGGGAAAATGCAGTCAGATACTCACACTTTCAGCAGCACCATGCCAGAATAATGCTTTCCTTTTTTTTGCTAGGGCTGGGTTTGAACCCTCCACCTCTGGCATATGGGGCCGCACCTTATTCCTTTGAGCCACAGGTGCCACCGAAATAATGCTTTCTTGATTTTCAACCACCTATTGTTGCAAATCTATTAAGACATTCACCTAACCTCAGTGCTTTTCAACCTTTTCTATCTCATGTCACACTTAAACCCATAAACTTCCATGGCACACTTAAGTTATGTTGATCAAAAAGGTGTAAAAAAAGAATACACTTACTGTCTTTTGAAAATAATTTAGTTAATGA
The DNA here is from genome assembly GCA_963574575.1 of Galagoides demidoff. Classification (NCBI taxonomy): domain Eukaryota; kingdom Metazoa; phylum Chordata; class Mammalia; order Primates; family Galagidae; genus Galagoides; species Galagoides demidoff. Next base: position 6,680 of record CAUYQV010112599.1, read on the forward strand.
TTAATAATGTAAGTAAGAGGGAAGAGAGCACGGAAAATGCATAGGAAAGAGCATGGAAGTGTGAAATGGGCCTGATGAAGAACAAAGAAATGTAGAAAGAAAAAGTATTTGTCCTGTACCACATAGTACATAGATGACAATGAATAAATATTTGTAAAATAAAAGGTATTTTTGACTTATTTTAACACATGTGTATGTATATATATATGCACACATCTAGATTACATTTTGAAAAATCACTTCCAAAAATTAATACAATTAACTTAGCAGACTTAACCCCAAACATTATTTTTATGTAATTTCTCTCTTTCTGGCATTTGTTTATAAGCATTTCTTTTTGAATTTTTTTTAACTCACAATGCTTTTTAATTAATTACACTCTGAACATTGATCACTCAAACCCAATACTTTCTTGACACAGAAAACTCTAATCTATCTAAAATCACACCATCATAATTTTGCCTTCCAAAATTAGGTCCTCTGAGAGAACTATTTTGATTAGTTGGCCAAGAGAAGTAAAGAGGGGCTCACTTTCATTAGAAGGAATATTTTAAAAGCATTTGAAGACAAATTAAAATTATTCACCTCCATAATGTAGTATGCAATCCACATTTGGTCACTACCACAAATTATAAGACTATTTTCATATTCCCTTCATAAAATTATGATATCACTATTATTTACAGTACTATTTATTATAAAATATAAAACAGTAACCACAAGGATGAAATTAAATTAGCATGTGGAAGTATAATTTCTCATTTGAATAGATTTGATATGCAATCAAATTTTAGTGGGCTATAAATCTATTTTTATAGTAACATGGTATGCTCCTTTTGACCGCTGGTGATACAAACTAGTTCTGATCCAATCCTATAAATATGTTATTTTGTAGGCAAGGCCAGCTAAGGAGCAAATTTCTACAATGAAGCAGAAATTCCAAGGCAAACTGTGGTCTTATTCATTTTCTGAATAAGAATACCTGATCTTATTTAGGGAATGATTCCGCTTGTCAAAGCTGTTGCTGAGACGAGGCTGAATGCCATAAAAGGCAAACACGAACAAAAATAAAATGAGTATTAAATATGGAAACAAACATAATTGAGTGTTTATTACATGCTTCTATAGGTTTTAATGGCTTCATTTTAAAGATAAGGACATATAAATGCAAAGTGTTTCATTTAAGCTTACACAGCAAGAAAATGATAGTGCACACTGAGGCCCCCACACTGAGGCCCATTGTATTTCAAAATCCAAAATCTTCTTCTTTGCCCTATCGGCTCTTTTCAGATCTCTACTAGTAGGCTCTAGAATAACCAAATTTGGACCACGAGCAAAATGAAAGCTGGACATCCCATTTTATGTGCTGTTTGTGAAAAACATGTATTTCAGGGAGATTAAAGAACTAGATCCAGCTGGTTAGTTACAGGATTGCTAAATCATATGCCCCCAAATGAAGGCAGTATAGTTCCCACACCTTTTCCTTTTTCTCGAACCCCCTCATTCACAGGAAGCATTGCCACTTTGGGAAACAAACACTAGGCGTCTCCCCTGACTTCTTTCTGATGCCGTATATAAATCATAGACGCTCTTTGACGTCTGAACACCTCTCCTGATAACCATTCTCCTACATAATTGAAAAAATGTCATCACCTTTAGATTATTACAATAACTCCTCAGACGCCTCTGCCCCAACTTTTATCTTTGCATGCTGAGCCCGTCCTCGGTCAATTTTCAACCCTACAATTCAGGATGATTTTTAAATACTAGTCTTATTATGTGACTCCTTTGTTTAAAATTATTCTCAGTCCCTCTCAGGATAAAATCCAAATGGTATAGTGTCTACTAAAGACAAAATATTTCATATTTCTCTAGTGGAAGAAAGAAAGTAAATCCAGTGATTGACAGGGCTAAATATGACCAGTGCAGGTTTAGACAGTCTTTTGTTTGAGAGGGATACAGGATATCTAGTAGGAGATGTCCACCTAGCGTGTGTATGTGTGTGTGTGTGTGTGTGTCACTGCTCTATCAAACAAGAAAGAAACAAAGCAAATTAATTCACAGGAAAATACTAGCAAAACTGCTGTGACCCATTCCAGGCGTATTTTTCTGCATTAAAGAATTTGGAGGAAAGTATTAATTAATACATATAATAAGTTCTTTCAAAACATAAGACCTCAAGCACAATGGAATTAAGTTGGAAAGACATTTTTAAAGGGTAGGTCTCGGCCCTTCCAGTCATGCTGCTTACATGTTTTCTACAAGCAGTAAGAGCCACTGGTTTCGGAGAAACTGCTGTAAAATCCACGGTGGCTAAGACATGCAAATCAGCACGGAATGTTTGCTGGAGGGTAAGTCAGAGCAACGCCATTGAAGTAGCCTGTATGTGCGTATCTCTTTAGTGACATCTTGAGCTCTGTTAATCAATTCCTATTTGAGATAAATGCGGCTGCTTCTATCTCCAAAGACTAGACTCACGCACCCGTGACTAAGATATTTCATAGGTGTTCTCCAAGGACTTTAAAAGACCAAATGACAGGAAATTTACTAAATCCATACAGCTAACCTAAAGAAAAGGTTCAGCAAAACTCAGAAGCTTCTCGATCCTCCTCCACAGTCTGCAAATTTTAATAAACAATGCCCTAAATTTGCCCACTGATTTCAAGAGACAGGACTCGTGATTTCTGTGTTAAATAAGACTTATAAGAGGGGCTAATCTGTGTCCCAGAAAAATTGTATCTTAGATTTCCCTTCCCCCTTTGAAGAGTCCTCGCTAAATATTTAAGCAACAGAGCTTCCCCACTAAGAAAAACTGAACAAAAAATATCTGACAAGATAACGGAGAAGGCGAAGATTTTTATTTAGAAGGAAACACTTGGGGATTTGCCTGGCAATTATGCACAGGACACCGATAGGCTGCCCGTGACATCTTCACCTGGCCTTGTTTCTTTCCTAAATCACCAGTAATAGAGGCCCCGGGCATTGTGGAGTAAACCCTGAAGCTCACTGCACACAAACTCTAAAAGATAACCATTTTCATGGCTCAGTTAACAAGAGAAGTCGAATTCACCCCATTATTTGACTTGTTTAAAATGTACCCTTTTCTGTTTTAAGCTCTCCTATCCCATACATTTGCAATTATTTGGCCCTTAGCATTCTCCTTGAAGCTGTCCTCCTCTGCCTGTTTCTCCTCTTGTTCCTGATGACATTTTTCACTCCATAGCTCCTAGCTATCCCTCAACCACAAAGGTAGTTGAAGCAACATCCAAAAATACCAGCTCCCAGGAGCTGTTAGTTCTGTGCTTTGAGTATAAAACGGGTCTCAAGCCTGGGTAATAACTGAATTCATGAATCTCAATTCCCAGATGACATTAATAGCAGCACAGAGGAGGAAGCAGAGTTATATTAATTTCTGCAGGTAATGCGTGGAAGCAGATAGGGAAAGCTTGAAAGGTCAACATCTGCTGTCATGCAGGAGAGTTGCAAAATGTGATTGGCCAGTAAATGTCAACACCATGTTCTAAAATCCACATGCCACCCTTTCAATTTAATCGTCGCTTGCAGCCCAAGCTAACAATCATGCAGCATGTTTCAAAAGCTCTTGAATTCTAAAATGGAATTGTATGATTGCATTCCCATGGCAATAAGACACCTGTAAATTACAAACTTGTCATTTAATCAGCATAAATGTAGGAAGCTTGTGCAACCACTGTGAATTTTTTTCATAGCTATTTTTCAGGGAAGGCTGAAGACCTCTTAATGATTATATACCATAACGGACTGCAGGTCTCACTGTTGCCATGGCATTGCGCACTTCTTTTCTTTTAAAGAAGTGACTGGAATGTAGAACAGATAATGAATCTAATTGATTGTCCTCTGCTCCGCACAGATATGCCTTCTGTTCTCTCCCCTTTGTGCTCTTCCTCCTTTCACTCGAGATTGAATTCCCAGGTATGCATTTGCTCAGTGACAAGAGTGGCTCTCATACCGCACAACCCACACTTGCAGGAAGGCATAAATATACAACGATCTGCTTTGAAAAATGTCTGTAACAAAAAAGTGTATCTGTAAAGAGGATAGAAGAAAAAATTTACATTCACCATACAGACTTTCCGAGTAAGTCAGTGAGGAGGAAGACAATAGGTTTTTCTCAAAAACCAGAGTACAGCCTTACAGACTCATCGTGCTGGGGATTATAAACAGGTCCTCTTTAATTAAACATGAACCAAGTTAGTGAATCTCAAGCAAAGAACCTGGAAACACAGAGGCAATGTCTGTGAATCATCAGTCTATTTTATAGGTGACTGAATTTTAAAATAATAATCATTATTGTTAACATGCCTTTGTCTACTGGAAGCCATTTACAGAACAAAGAACAAAATTTAATATAATCGACTTTTGTTTTCTGGCTGTGAAAAAGTGACCAAATATGGAATGTTTACAGAAGCCAATTATTTTGGACAGTTATAAACACTCAACTTCAGAGCCCAGTCCCTCCACAAACTATTTGTCTTTACAGGTCAGTGGTAACATAAAAATGATCCTAATAATTTCTCTTGATGATTATTGAGATGCAAATCTATAGGTCAATGAATTTAGTTATTAGAGAAAGTTTTCCAGAGTCACATCATCTGGTCTGGAGCAGGGCGACCTCTCAGCTTTCCTGATCTTCATCAAGGCTCTTTTTGCTACTCAGAGTTCAGGTGATACTTTTACATCTCTCAAAATGATAACAAGGAAACAAGTTTTAAAAGAGACATTTTTCATTCTCTCTAAAAAGAAAGGGGTATAGAAACACATCCCCTGAGTTACTGCTTAGTATCTATAAGTTATGGAATTGTGCAAATAGTGGGTTTATAATTAACATGTTAGGGACTTCTGTTAGAGTTAGCAAAAGTTTAGATTAGAAAATGCAGCATTGATATCTCAAAGTGGTTTTGATTTCATATGAAGATCACAGCTATGGCCCAAGATGAAGGAGGGAAGGAGGGAGGGATGGGAGGAAAGGGAGGGGATCAGACCGAGGGCAGGTGAATGGTGGGATCACGCCTATGGTGCATAATGCAAGGGTACACGTCAGATCTATTATTATAGAGTATAAATGCCTTAAACACAATAATTAAGTATATTAACCAGTGTGATATAAATGCTCCTAATTCTATATGAAAACAGTACAGTGTACACGACAAATGCATTAATGTATACATGATCTATGTGTTTATGACTTAATAAAAAAATTAAAAAAGAAAAAATAGCATCGTTTTTAAAGAGAAAAGAACCATAAAATGTAAAAAAAATGACTTATCATTAAGGTTTATTTCAAAATATTGACTTATCACATCACTTTGATTTTATTGACAGCTTAAGCTGCGAATCTAATGCCTACCTGAGAACACACAGAATGTCACTTTCTTCATTGCAGTGATGCCCTGCTATTAAAAGTGGATCCCTGGTGAAAGACACCCACCTTTTACCCTGCTCAGACATTATTAAGCACATAAAGTACTGGGCACATCTTTCCACTTTCTACCACGAACTGGTTAGGTGATTCAACACTGCTAAGAAACCTGTTAATTCAGTTGTGGAGACAGGTGATAACACCTCATGTTGTCTGTGGGTCTCTGGGCAAGGCGGGCCACAGAGCCTCTCTGCTGCTAGTTTATACCAAGTTCAAGAGCATGACTGACCAGTGAGGACTTCATCCTCCTTCCACAGATAGCTAACAGGGAAACCCGCCCACACTTACACCATGAAAAGTCATTAAGATAGATGTGAACTTTGATTCTCACTGAAAGATAATGGTGTTTCTTACTACTCTTCCACAAGAAAAAGGTGTACTAATTCCTATTAGTCTCCAAAAGCATGGCGAGGGGCGGTGCCTGCACCTCCAAGGAGTACAGCACCGGCCCCATATACTGGAGATGGCAGGTTCAAACTCAGCCCTGGCCAAAAAGCTGCAAAAAAAAAAAAAAAAAGCACAGCCAGCAGCATAAGTATAATTATTCCCTTTTGCCAATGTGAAAAGACATTGGATGAAATTTCACGGAAATCTTCACTTTCAAAGGGGTTAATGGTAATCTTCATTTCAAAAATTACAAAAGCTTGCTGGTTGTTCAAATTGCCACATACACAGCTACCATATGTTAATTCTCTTTCAGCTTACTACTTATTAGTACACTATAAAACTTGATCTGAAATATTTTTAAGACAATGGTTTGTCATGAACTATCTCAAATCTTGCACATCTTTCTAACAGTTGCTAAGTTTGCATCACCTCTTCTTTTCAGCCCTATATTACCACATGCAGAGAAGTCCATCTCTATGTATTCCTGTGTATTTCACAACCACCATGTGCAAAATGAAATAAATACTTTTCACCTCCTTCTTTTTAACTTGATATTGGTTTAACCTAAAGAAAGAAACCTGAGTGATCTTTGCTTTCTTCTTCTAGATCATTCCCTAAATATGAATGGTAACAACCACAGACATCAGGGAAGCCTTTATAATCTATCCCGTGTGTTCTATTCCCCTGATTTAGTCCAGTCTCTGCTAAGATCTAGAGGTTGACTACACAGCAATAATGATTGCTGTTATCTGAAAAAAACTGAAAAATTAATCACTGAACATAACTCTGTCTATGGCATAAAAGTCCTTATACTACTATTGAAACAGTGTCATAAATGCTTTAAAACATCAAAAGAAATTTCCATGCAGAGCTAAGGCTACTGAGGCAGAAGAGACAGTCAGTGACACGGTGTAAATTCACTGCCAAACCATCCAAGAGCAATTCAGAGTAGGCAGCAACCATGTCCTGGTAACCAGACGCTGAGTTGAAGCAGGGAGAGAATTTCTTTCAAGTTAAAGTCATCGTAGGCTTTTATTTTTGTTTTAAGACCTTGAATATTTTAAAACTGAAAATAAGGGCCATAAACTTGATTGTAAACTCAGTAATTGACAGTCACTATGTCATGGCTGTAGTTGCCAGCATTCATAGAAGAAAGTACTAGTTGAAACCTAAGTGCTCTCTCGGTCTATATGTATGGACATGTATAAGATATATAAATCTATATGTGTGTGCATATATATATATATATATATATATAGAGAGAGAGAGAGAGAGAGAGAGTCTTGCTATTTTTCTTAACAGCCATATTTTTTTTCTTTCCGTCTTATCATTCCTTGCCTTCCTCTGAAATTTATCTAATCTATGGTTTTCCAAAAGAACCTCTTCTTTTTTTTTTTTTTAAGAGACAGAGTCTCACTTTGTCACCCTGGGTAGAGTGCTGTGGCACCACAGCTCACAGCAACCTCAAACTCTTGGGCTTAAACGATTCTCTTGCTTCAGCCTCCCAAGTAGTTGGACTCCTGACGTCCACCACAACACCTGGCTATTTTTAGAGATGGGGTTTCCATCTGTGAGCTCAGGTCTCCCAAGTACTGGGAGGCCCAAGAAGAACCTCTTGACTGTTGCCCTTCTCTTTCCCCAATTCCCTATTATTGATTCTGAGACTCTTTTGTCTCATAGAAAATAAGGGATACATCTTTCTCCGTACAATGTATAATAATTTTCAGGTTATTGATGGTTTCTGGATATAAGGTATCAAAACCCCAGCCTGAGTAGACTATGTTAGACTATGTTTTGAAGCAATGATCCTTTTTGGCTGTTCACACCATGTGTGTAACTTCTGGTTCCACTTGACTCTTAATGTCATAGTTTCTGAGGAGCACTAAGTGAGAGTTAAGACCAGGAATATTTAAGAAGTAACAATGAAATTAAGCTATCCAGCCAGAGAGTTGAGTTACTATTTCCATCTCTTTACAAAAAAAAAAAGTCTTGAACCTTAAGAAACTAGTGTTAGTTGAACAGTTCATAACCAGCCTACTTCTTTGTCCTTGCGTTACATTAAATTATCTCAGAGTGACAGTAGCACTAAGGTTGGGGTGATAAAGGGATCTTCATAAATTTCTTGACTTTTAAATATATCATTCTAAAGGACTAAAAAAAAATGGTTAGAATTTTCATTTTCACAGAAAGACTGCCTCATTCTCCTCTTTTAAAGAGCTGTCCATTTCCCCTTATTTTTTGAACTAAATTTCATATTGTCAAATTTATTAAGTCAAATGTATCACATGCAATATCACACACATACCCCACATATATGTAAACACACACTTGGCTAAATATGAAAGAAAGGCAGTGATTTTAAACTATGGAAGTTCTGTTAGCTACATTTTATTTTCTTTATTTTTTATTAAGTCATATACATATAGACCATGAATACATTTATCCATATCTGGGATACAATGTGTGGATTTTTAAATAGAATCTGATGTGCTTACATCAAACCAATCAGCATCTTCTGCAGTTTCGAAACCATTTCAATAACACTATCCCCTTTCCTCAGCCAGCAGAGAAGATTGAATGGGTCTCCTAACTATGCTGATAAGAAGGGAAAGATAAACCAGAGAAGTCATTCCTGCCTTTAGGGATTCACCTGGTAAATTGCTGTTTAAGGAGTCCTGTCAATAAGTTAACTTCTTTACTGTCAGGAACAATTCTCTACTGGCAGTGAGATGGACAAGATGACCTCATAGATCTTTTTTCATCTTAAGATCCAAAGTTTTTTTCAAGGAACTGTGACTGATGAACCAAAAAAAGTGTTCAGGACCTGCCGTCCACAAGTTTTTAACTTTAAAAGAATTTATATCTTTTCTTATTATTATTTTAGGGGGTGAGTTTAAATTCTCTAAAGCTAATCTTCCTTTCACTGGTGTATTGCACTAGGAATTCACATTTAATTAGTATACTCTTGAGTTGTTTTTATGTTATCGCTGGTAAGTGAGGATGCTATGTTGGTTGAAATAGAAAATTACAGAGGATTTTGTAAGTGAAATAATGAAATTATATTGCCTGTGTGAAGAAACAAATGACTGCCGTGTACCCTCATTCCTCCGTCTGCATCAGGGAACTTCTCGGGGTGGATAAAGTTACTAGAGACATCAACGTAGTTTACAGTGAGAACAAACAATCTTTTAGAAAGATTATACTTTCAGGGGTTTCATAGATGCATTATGATTAGATCAGGACCTTATTTATAATGATGTACAAAACCTTTTTACACTTCTAAGTCCAAATTTAGTTGATCTCCAGAACTGTAACTTATTTCCTCTTGGCAGTCTTCCTCCCTGGCTCTAGTCGGCATGTGACTTCTCTTGCATTCTTAGAGCTGACTACATCTGCAGATACATAATTCATTCATGGTATTATCTTATTTAGGGACCGAGCATCTCATCAATTAGACTGTGAACCACTTATGAATAGAAACACTGTGTCCCTAACCTTTGTAATTCTCAGCATCTAAAATACTGGTTGATATAGAGCAGGTTTCTGTTAAAAGTTTGTTGAATAAATGAATCCTCCGTCCTTTCATTATTAAGAAAGGCAAAGGTAAAATGGTAGCATATGACTCAGTAAATGTGAATTTATGTGTTCAAACTGGGATTCACTTTTCAGCTTCTTCAATTCGTACAGATCCAAAAAGTCAGACTTTTTAATGTATAAAAATGTCAACTTAATCTTTGAAATACTTTAAGTTGCTGCCACAGAATTTACTGTTGTAAAACCTTTTCTAACAATCATTGAATATAGAAATCTGGGGACATGCAAAGTTAAAGTGTTTTTAGTTTAATCATGCATAAAACAGCAATGCATCATTTATATTTTCATTGGATTTTCTATTTATTAATGACCAGGAGTTTACGTTTACTATTGCCTATAATTATTCTTCTTACTCATTTGAAAACTAAACCTGGAAGCAATACCCTTTGTGTTTTCCCAATGGCTCTCCACTGTACTCTCAAACACTAAAGGCCTGGTTCTTTGAAGGTGCAGATAATTAACTTGTATTTCTATATCCTCCCTTCCTTGTGAGAAGAAAAACTTTCGAAATATAAAAGGGCTTGGATGAGTGAGCGGAGGTTGAACATTCTCTACGCAGAAAATTCTTTCTAGCTCAGGTGTTTCAGAGGAAAAAAAAAAATTGCTTGAGAAAAATTTCCTATTGTTGCCCCTAAGGAAATAAAGTTACGGTGACAGTCACCTAATCTAATAGCCTCTCTTCCGCCTGTCATCGGTTCATCTTGCAGGTGCACCCGTGTTCCTCATTTTCATTCTTTTCACTGATTCTTTTGTAGCCTCTGAGTCCCTATTGATATCTATTCCAAAGCGCACAGTTGCAGTCTTAGCATTAAATTTCTCCCTAATACAACTTCTTTCTTTTCCTCTCATTGATTCAAAGCTACGAGCCAAGTCACAGGGCAAAGTGAACTTCATTCTCTCTTTGGCTTGGTGGCCATTCATCTTCATCCAGCAGTGGCAATTAAACACCACAACACCTTGATCCCTCCTTTGAGGTGATTAGATGAGTCATTCTTAGGAGGATCTGTTTAGTATTGATTCTTTCAACTTTTCATCCTTTTCTCCATTCTCACTGCATTCTATTCTCCCCCTCCAAAGTTAGCCACAACAGAAGTGGGACATCTGCTCAGAAAAACATTTAGATTGCTAATGATTCTTTTTAACATCTGTTAGGCTGCTACCGAACAGTTGTTGTTTCTTTAAGGAGGCTCAAGGGACAAGACCTACGTCACCTTAATAGTGGGTACTTTTTGGAAGTAGTAAGCCCTATGCCTGTGGGAGCCATTCAAAAGTGCTATTGTGTATATACATAAACTTAATGCTTCCAGTATTACATTTTTTCTTTGCCTACTGCAGTATTTCTGATTAGAGTACTTTGTATCTGGTTATTTTAATACTTGATAGATTCTTTTTAGTCTTCTTGTTCTATTGTTCCTTTCAGTTGCACATTTAAAGAGAAAAGCTATTAAGCAAAAAAAAAAAAAAAGTCTCATATCTCCTATTGAATTGGATCTGAGCTTTTTATCACAAAAATTCAAATAGGCTTTGATACCAACAGCTCAATCTGTATGATAATTCACAATAAGCAAATGCCTTAAGAATATGGGCTGGGATCAAGTTTTTTATTCTCTTTTCAGTGAGCGTATGTGTACTTATTCACAAATACTTTGCATGAGAACACAGAAAAAAAAGAATTTTTAATGTGTCTTCCCAAGATATCCCAGAAGTACACTCTCCTGTCTCCATGTTGCCAAAAGAATGCATTTCATACATTCAGGCTACAGGGCCCAGAAATTACTGGTGAGACAAGATGTGCTTCATATTAAAAAAAAAAAAAAAATTAGCCCTGTGGTAATTCAGCAGAGAGGTAAAATATCTAAAAGGAATTTGAGAGAGCCAGGCCTGACCGAAATGAAACCTGCACCTGAAACAAACCTTAACACAGGTGTGAGATGATTGTGTTTGGCTGATTCATTTTCCATTCCATTCTAGATTAAGCCAGATCTAATATCGAAGGCAGCCGCCACTTGGGTTTTATTTATTTGGTCTTCTTTCCCGCACACGTATGTGTGGCTAGAGTTAGACCAGATAGTAGCTGGAAGGCCAGGTCTCTCATTGACTTTTATTTGCAGAAAGCCCCATTGCAATTGCAGCCCCTGCTGGATGAACCAATTATGATACCAGGGAAAAATAAGTCACTGTCTTCATAGCTGTTTATGTAACTACGAAATGTATCTCCTGCTTTATATAACAAATCAAGACATAAAAATAATGTCAATTGAAGATTATTTTTCCCCTGACATTTTGAAGAATGTATTGTGTACTTTTTTTAATCATCTTAGTAAAATTCAAGGTAAAATATTTGACTTTTCACTCAGCTGTAATTGAGTTGGATATAAATGTTCTTGTATTTTAGATATTTTGCTAAGAAATTTATTCATAAAAGTAAGTCACTGGTAGTTTGTTAAATCAGTGAAATAATAGCTAATCTAGTTACAATTTGTCTGGTATGTATCTTCCTATATTAGGGAACAGAGTTTAAGAGCTAAACACTTTAGTTCCTGATTCCTCCCTGAATATTCCTCCTGAATAATTGTTATTCAGTGAATGATATTATACACTTAATAAGTCATGGAATTAAAAATATTGTAGTCAACAAATAACAACAAAATAACAATAATTGATACTGGTTAAACAGATCATGTATTTATATAAAATGTAGCACTAAAGAAACTATTTTGTACAAGCCACAGTATGACAACCAGTATTTCTTTTTTTTTTTTTGCAGTTTTTGTCCGGGGCTGGGTTTGAACTTGCCACCTTTGGCATATGGGGCCGGCACCCTACTCCTTTGAGCCACAAGTGCCGCTCGACAACCAGTATTTCATTATGGCTAATTGTAGATCAATGGTTCTCAACCTTCCTAATGCTGTGACCCTTTAATACAGTTCCTCATGTTGTGATGACCTCCAACCATTAAATTATTGTCATTGCTACTTCACAACTGTAATTTTGCTACTGTTATGAATCGTAATGTAAATATCTGATATGCAGGAGACCACCAAAGGGGTCACAACCCACAGGTTGAGAATTGAGATCCAAGGTTTCCTTGCAAGTGCTGGAATCATCAAAATTGTGATTCATAGTTAAGTTTTGGTTTTGATTTATTTATATAAAATGGAATTCCTATCTAGAAAGTTTTAAACCTTGGGCCCGCCTTCCTGCCCGCCTTCCTTCCCGCCTGCCTGCCTGCCTGCCTGCCTTCCTTCCTTCCTTCCTTCCTTCCTTCCTTCCTTCCTTCCTTCCTTCCTTCCTTCCTTTCTTTCCTTTCTGACAGAGTCTCATTCTGTTACCCTAGAGTTCCATGGCTTCCTCATATCTTGAAGCAACCTCAAACTTTTGGGATTGAGCAATTCTCTTGCCTCAGCCTCCCAAGTAGCTGGGACTACAGGTGTATACCACCACAACTTCCTAGTTTTATCTATTGTTAGTAAAGATGGGGTCTCACTCTTGCTCAGACAGGTCTCAAACTCCTGATTCACCCATCTCGACCTCCCAGAGTGCCAGGATTAGAGGCAGGAGCCACTGTGCCCAGCTAACCCTTGTGTATATATTTCATTACTTGCTCTTTAAAATTTCAAATTTGCATATTTTTCACATGTTTAAAAGTTTGTAAAGTTTCAAATTAAAATGTTAATAAAACATTAATAAATATAAGTACCATTGTGTGATTTTTCCTCTATCACTTCACAAATATGTCAGTCCAAGATCGTAAGCTTTCTATCCAATGAGGTGTTTATAATATATGGGAGACTTCAGACAATCCAGAGAAGTCTGATTATACCTCAGGCTCTATCAGCCAAGGAATCCTGAAAGTAGTGCTTTTATTTCGTGGGTTCTATGATTTGTCTTTCTTTCCCCCCTTTCTTCCTCCTTTCCTTTCCATCTTTAACTAATTCTTTTTTTTCTTTTTTCCTTTCTTCATTCTTCCTTTTTTTATTTCATGTTTTAGCATCTCTAAAATTTATATATATCCCTCTTGCAATTAATATAACAACTAATCATGATTCAATGCATCATCTCTTTCTTAGCCCATAACAATGATTCATCTCATCGTAATGGTATCTTATTATCAATGAACAGAGTAAATAGGTACCAAGGAAGATGTTGTGTTTAGAAAGAACACATTGGCTGGATTATGTACAATGTTCCTTTTTAAGCAACAGCTAACCCAGGATTTTCTTTATTGTTCCTGATGCCTATAATCGATCTGAGCTGCTTGTTAAACTGTTAAAGCTGATTATTTTCTGTTTCATTTTCTTTCCAATCTTCAAATTACAAGTTTAAGCCAGAAGAGAGAGAGAAAGAAAGAAAGAAATAAAGAAAGAAAGAAAGAAAGAAAGAAAGAGAGAAAGAAAGAAAATATTAGTGACCCTGAAAGGCAGAAGGAATAGATTATATCTACCAGATCAAGAGATCACAGCACTTGATTTTTTATGGTACATTAACTATAAGCTACTCGAGTGCATTTTATAGTGTAAT
>CAUYQV010112602.1:0-21911 GCA_963574575.1 Galagoides demidoff
CGGGCGCCTGTGGTCCCAGCTACTTGGGAGGCAGAGGCAGGAGACTCGCTTGAGCCCAAGAGTTGGAGGTTGCTATGAGCTGTGATGCCATGGCACTCTACCCAGGGGGATAGCTTGAGGCTCCATCTCAAAAAAAAAAAAAAAGAGAATCACTTGAGCTCAAGAGTTTGAAGTTGCTGTGAGCTATGATGCTATAGCACTCAACTGAGGGCAACAATGTGACCTATCAGCCCCCTCCCTCCCTTCAATGATAACTCATCAGCTATCCTGTGCAGACATTTTTCTAGGTGCTGAGGGTACCGTAGGGAAGGAGCCAGATCCCGTCCATGCCCGCACATGGCATAAGGTCACATGACGAAGGTAGACAGGAAATGAGTAGCCACTAAGACCACTGTCCAGTTAGTGCCTCCCTACTGGGCACTAACCTCCTGGCCTCCATGTGCTTTATTTGATATTGTTGCTATTTTACTTAAAACATTCAATTAGGACACACGCAGAAAGTGCATCTGACATAAGCATCAGCTCAGTGAATAATGACAGTGGGTAAGAACTTGAACTCTGGGTTAAGGCAGCGTCTGCTCCATACCAGGCATTTGACGCAGGGGAAGCCCAGGCTTAGGGACTTCCTCGACTGTGTCATGGATGATTCTTGCTACCTGACCAGGAAGAGAACGGGTTGGGTGGCCTTGATTAGTAACAACATCTCACTATGCACTGGACATTTGGGAAGTGCCAGGCTCGATTCTAAGCGCTTTATGGGTATTAGCTCAGTTAACCCCGACAAAACCCTATGGAGTAAGAGCTGTCATCACCTCCCCTTTACCAGTGAAAAAACCAACACACAGAGGTTAAGTAATCAGTCCAAAGTCACCCAGCTGACAGGAGACAGAACTGAGTTATACTTGAGTTCCCTGGCTTGAAGCCCTAGGCTTCTCAGAGATGGGAGAGCCTAGGTCTTGATTCCAAGATGCTTGGGATCTGGTCCTCTCTATAACATCTGCAAACCTTTTGATGAGAACTGCTGTGTGGGCTTGGACAAGTGCCGCAACATCTCTGAGCTTCAGGTTCTTCTTTTGAGAAATGGGGATAAAAAGATCCCTACTCTACACCTCTCAGGGTTTGTCTGAGCCAGGGAGGAGTAGCACAGGTGGACCTGGTCACAGTGATAAAGCTGACCCCAACCGTGAGCATCTCTGGGTCATGCTGTGCTGATGTGATACACTGAGCACACAGTGTCTCTTGCTCATTTTCACTGCAAGGGACCTCGGTGTGAGCAGCCCTGTTCCCATTCTCATGAATGAGGACACTGTGGCATGGCCCCTGGGCATCGGGAGGAGCGTGAGGAGGGCAGTGTGGTCAGTCAAGCTTCTGGGGAGTGGAAGAGTAGCAGGGTGCTGTTCTGGTGGTGGAAGTGGAGGCAGGAATAGAGACCTGCCTTCTAGGAGGGGTCCCTCGGGAGCAGAGGTGAGGAGTCTGATGTGCCCATGTTGTATTGGTGGCTGGAAAGGCTGTCTCTGCTGGGCCGGGCTGGGCCAGGCTGGATTTTGAGCTGCTCACTTCACTTGCGTCTCACCTCACTTGCTTCTCCACTCCACAGAGGCTAGAGCTGAGGCCGTGCCGGGCTGGGGCTGCAGAGCCCCATCTGGGGATGTGCTGCTTTGGGTGGTAGAGTAGCACTACTGGGTCGGCAGCAGGGAACTCAGGTGCAGCCTGGCAACTAAAGTCCTTGGCTCTTGAGCCTGACTAGGGCTGAAAGGGTTTACTGGGCGTATGTGCCAGCCTGGGGCAGTGGGGAGACGCCTGGAGGTCTTGTCTTGCAGTTGTCAGTGATGCGATGGTTGGGATAGCTGTGGCCCATGTGTGGCAAGGGGAGTCCAGAGAAGGACAGGGTCCAGGGCTTTGATTTCTTCTTGATAACCCTTCATGGAGGCAGGTGCCAGAGCCTTGCATTTCTCCAGGGACCAAATGGACCAGGTCCCCCTCTGTGCTGGAAAAATCTCCCCCTCTGAGATTGTTATTTGGCTGGTCCAGGGCCCTGAATAGTGCGGGGGTCGGGGGTACTGCAGGCAGTGTGGGCTCCAGCAGCCCAGTGGCTATTGAGCAGCAGACAGAAAAAAACATAAGAGAGCTTCACTCTTCCTCTCGGACCAGGCCCAGACACATACAAACATATGCTTATATATCCAGGCATGGCTATGTATGCAGGCACGCATGCGCACCACGGACACACGGACGTGCTCACACGGACACACGCAGGAGCTCATTTACAGGCACTTGCACAACCGGAGGGACACCAGGGTGCTTATGCATTCTCGAAATTCACCCTCCTGACTGTGCTCTGAGGATGGAATGCAGCAATATTTTTCTATTAAATGTTGCATTTGTTGTGCCTTTTAGTAGCTTCCCTCATTAAAACTGATATTATCCCTATAAATAAGCTGGCGTCTGAGAAGAGTGCCCGGCTCCATTTCTCTTCCTAATTGAGACACTTAGCTTTGATTTGCGCATCTGCACGTACTGAGCGGATTAATTTTCAATTAATGCTCCTGGGCAGGAGGCTGCAGGCAGTGTGGGCTCAAGCAGCCCCGTGGCCCAGCCTGTGGGCTGGGAAAGGACACAGTAAGGTTTTTCTCCAGTGTTTCCTGGCTGTGGAAAAGGGGCCTCTTGGGGGCTGGGCGTGGCGGCTCATGCCTGTAATCCTAGCACTCTGGGAGGCTGACGTGGGTGGATTGCCCGAGCTCAGGAATTCTAGACCAACCTGAGCCAGAGTGAGACCCTGTTTCTAAAAAACAGCCAGGCATCTGTAGTTCCAGTTACTTGGGAGATGGAGGCAAGAGGATTACTTGAGTCCAAGAGTTTGAGGTTGCTGTGCGCTATAATGCTAAGGCACTCTAGTGAGGGTGACAAAGTAAGACTCTGTCTTAAAACAAAACAAAACAAAGAAAAGAGGCCCTTGGGGCCTGCCTGGGGCTTTGTGGTCTTGTTCTTTGTGGCCAAGAGGGCCCAGGGGTCTCATTTGTGGGAAGTACTCTACGCCCAAATCATGAAAGGGTCCCTAAACTCTGGCCCTGTGCTGATGGAGGCCATGGGGCCCTGCTTTGTGGGCCTGGTAGCTTTGAGTAGAGCTGGTTATGGTGGCCTCAGTGCCTCTGCTAAGTGGGGCCAGGAGTTAGTCCTGCCACTCACATTGCTGGTAGCTGGCATGTGGGTGGCTATACCAGGGAGGGCTGAGGGCCTGTGTGGTATAGATGGCTCAGAGCCTGGGTTCTGCAACCGGACAGGTCTGGAATCCCAGTCTCGTTTTGTCGTTTTGGAGGGTGTCCTTGGACAATTGCATCTTCTAAAGAGTTTCCTCATCTGAGTGGGAATATTGAGATGAAGTGCCGTGAAGGTCATTGTGGGGGATTAAATGAGACAATGCAAGTAGTACTGGGTGCCCATGATGTCTAGTGCCCCTTCCTCCCTCTCTGCTTCCTCCTCCTTCTCCTCTGAAGCCTCCTCTTCCTCCTCCTGCATGTCTATCCCCAAGGCTGGTTTCCCACCTGTGCCCTGCACCTCTGTCTCCCCAGATCCTTTGCCTGAGACCTGTGCCTGCAAACAGGAGCCTCCCTGCCCCGCCTGGGTTTCCTGCCCTGCCTGTGGCATACCTGTTGGTATCCTGGGAGCCCTCCACTTCAATCGGAATGGTCAGACATGGTTTCACCTGCTCAGCTCAGGGTGTCTGCTCAGTGCGTCCCGGTTCTGCCCTCAGCCCCTGGCTGGCAGTTTCCCTGTGCTTCAGCCTTCTGTAGCTTGGCCTTCTCTGTGGAATCCATATAAAAATGAATAGCTGCATCTCAGTCCCTGCCTGTTATCGCAGTCAAAGACACACCAACCTGGGAGCCGAAAAATGAAAAAGCCACTTGAATGTTTATTAAAGTCTTTTGAAGAACACTAAGGGAGGTTCTGTTCACAACAAACAGCATCTTAAAACCCTGGTTTCTGCTATCATCTGTCTGTTATCATGTATCTATCCATCTCTCTGTTATGCACGGCTGCTATCCCTCAAATCTCTCTCTTCTCTCTCTCAGGACTCCCCCCAAGCCTCCCCCAAATCCAGCATGTCCTGGCTCTGGCCCTGAGTTTGTGAAATGGTAACCCAAGACCCTATCTTGCTCGTAGATTTATCTTACTGGGTCTTAAATGTTTTTAAATGTTACCCACTATATTTTTTGAAATAGTGGGTAACATTTAAAGAGGGGATTTCACATATAAATGTGCGTTTCTATAATAACTTCACTTGAAAAATTAGCTCTAGCAACATGCGGCCACCTCATTTCCTTCCAATACCCACCCAGCACCTGTGGGCATCTGCGTGCCTGCCCGGTGTTCTTGTCTTCCCCTCTCCCTCCCTTACCCTGGGCCAGCTCATTTCTCTCTGACCAGAGACTCTGCCTTGCCCCTACTGCCAGCCAGCTCCTGGGACCTCTCATTTCTCTCCCTTACTGTTACCGTAGAGGCTGAGGAATTGGGCAGACAGAGACAAACCCCTCCTGCAGGTGAGCGGAAGGAAAGGATGTGAGCATTTTTGTGTTTATGTTTTTGCTTTCATGACACTTGTGAGTTTCTCCTTTGGGCCTAAGGCCAGGGCAGATCCTCCCAGCTTAGTCCCCGAGGGTGGGGCTCCTCCTCATCCTTGACTCAGGAATTAAAAATTCCTCTTTGCAAAGCAAACCATCCCAGATCGGAGCTCTCACGTCAAAGCAGAAGGATTTTTGAGAGCCAGCACCTCTCACTTGTAGATACAGAAACACTTGCATTCCAAACTGCAGCGTCCTCCCATGCTGAGGCCAAGGTCCCTCTTGTTTACCTGGCCTCCTTCTTAGCATTGGTGCTGTGGCATCCTCTGAACCTTCCGGCCCATCCTTAGAGCCTCACTCCTGGTGTGGCTCATGCAATTCCAGATCACCGGCTTTTCAGGAACATGCTGGGGAGATGGAAGGCCCTGGGACTCAGCGGGCAGACTCAGGTCAGATGATCTGTGTTCAAATCCTGATTCTTCTGCTCAGCTCTGTGACCTTGATGAACTTCTCCCATCTCTTGAAGCCTTAGTTTCCTCTGTGAAACAAGGATACTAAAAGTCCCTATTTCACCGGGTATGGTGCCAACTGAATGCTAAAGCATTAACGTCTTGATACCCAAAGTGTGATCTGGGCCAACAGGATCAGTGTCACTGTGGAGTTTATTAGAAATGCAGATTCTCAGTCCCCACTCTGGGCCTGCTGAACCTGAGTCTGCATTTCAATAAGATGGCCAGGGGTTCCTCATGCACAGTCAAATCTGAGAAGCTCTAATTTGTAACTCCTGGTATAAGGTAAGCACTTACCTTGGCATGAGGTAAGTGGTACCTGTCACGAGTGCTAGTCTAATAAGAATCCCTCATAATAAGGCAGATTCTGGTGCTGGAGAGAAGACTGGGGGGTCACACCCTGGCTCTGCAGGTCAGTATCTTGTGCCTCCTGCAGGCTTCCTCCCTGCCTCCTATTCCCCCGTCTGTAAAATGGAGTTAATAATGCCCCCTCTTGGAGCTGATTGAGAGTTAAATAAGATTAAGCTGAAGGTGCTTCAGAGCGTTGTGGGAAGCGATTTGGAGATATGGAAGCTCTCAGAGCGTGCTGGCACACACCCTGTGTGTACGTGCTGCTCTTGTTCCTGCTTTATAGGCGAGATATTGAGACATTTCAAAACCAAAGGTTTGTCCACGTAGCTTGTCCACTACAGAACTGGGGCTAGTTCTCAGACGGAAAGTCCATGACGAGTTTGAGACCCCCTCCTGGTCTCCTAGATCTGCCAGATCAGGCCACAGCCGGGGCCCCTGGACCCCTTCATCTGCCTGTCCCCCAACCACAGGCCTCCAGCGGAGCCTCCTGCCATACTGCGCTGCTGGCTGCTGGCTTCTTGCTTCTGTGTTGGGGATGATAGTGGCTGCAGACCAGTGTGGGGGTTGGGGGAGGAAGGATGGAGCAGCTCTGGGATCTGACGGTTAATTAAAATGTCCTCAGAGGTGATCAATCCCCGGTCAGTGGCTGGAATCGCAATGACCCAGCTTGTCTCTGGCTGTGCACGTAGTCTTCCTAGGGGTGGCAGTCAGGAGGCCTGGCTGTCCTCCTCCTGGTCCTCAGAGGCTGGGCACTGGGCAGTGCTGCGGATGCTGCCTCCAAAATATTCCCATCTTGTTTCCATAATAGCTTCTGTCACCGCTCTTGACAGGCCAGCCATTAAGTCTTTGGCAAAATTGTAAGAATTATTAACATATGAGGTTTTATATTATTTGACAGCTGTCGGCTCCTTTAGAATTCACATCACCCTGTCCCCTCCCTTCCCTCCCATCGTCTCCCTCTCCTTCCCCTCCCCACCCTATGAAGAGGGAGGGGCCCCTTAGTCACCAGGGAACTGGGACAACAAGCTGTCTGGAGCTTTACTCACAATCACTCCTGCAGGTCTGTGGAACGTTCCCTGTGGCCTCCCAGTCCCATTTCTGGTCTTAACCCAGATCTTCCCTCAGCCTCAGCTGCGCTCCTCCATATCTTGGCTTCCACAGCTCCAGCGACGACTCCCCACTCTCCGTCTACTCCTCACCTGCCTCCTGATATATCTGCCCATCTGACTCCATCAGTGCTCAGATGCTCCAAATAGTCCTCACCCAACATGTCCCAAGCCAACTCTCCTCTCTGTATGCCTCCCCCACTTCTCCTAGATCTTTCTCTGGAGTTTCCCATCTGAGGGTCTCACTCCATCATCTATCCTGTTTCCCAGGCCAGAAATCCAAGGGTCACCCTGATCCCCTCCTCTCCCACACCCTCCCGGGCTCAGGACCCCAGCCCTGTGCATCCTGCATCCTCTCCTCCTCGTCCCTGTTACCATTGCCCCCACCAGGTCTCATCCTCTCTTGTGGGGCCACCATGTTGTTTCCTCACTGGCAGTGCCCTGCCCACATCCCCCTGGGCCTTCCCTTCAGAGCACCTGCCTGTCCCACCCGTGAGTCCCCACAGCCTTCTTTGGTCAGACAATGAATGCCCCTTGTGCTTTTCAGGGCCCATTTCAATCAAGTGCTGATGGGAGTTCCTTATAAAGACCCCAGCTCCTTCTGCCTTGGGTTGGACAGCTCTGAGGCCCACAGTCTACCCTGTGTACCACTGAAGTCCCAGTGGAGTGGAGCTTCTTTCCCATTGCAGTAACTGGCTTGATCAAGACCCCCTTCTCCAGCTGCCTTCCTTCCTGGCCTCACTTCCCTACACCCCTCCTGATGTCTCCTGGGTTCGACTCTGAAGCAAACCACCTGCACTCAAACCCTTGTCTTGGAGTCTGCCTGGAGGGGAACCCAGATGGAGATGGGACTTGCTCTCTGTTGGTCCTGCGCACTGCCTCTGGGGTGAGCCTTGGGGCATACACATCTCACTCTTTCTTGCCCTTGTTAGGATAGTGCAAGGTGTGTGTGTGGGGTCCTAGTGCCTCCGTGTTCCACCATGCTGCTACTGCAGAGGGAGGTCTTCCTAATGCCTGCCTGTGGGTCTGGATCCAGAAAACCTGACTATGTATAATATTTGGGGACTGCTATTTACATTTCAAAAGGAGTTGCCACAGGTCTTAAATGGTTACACTTTTCTGGTATCTTCACTAGATAAAGTTTGGTATGTACATAGCTATAAAACAATAAGGAGAAATACACTTCCAGATATCAAGATATATCACAAAACTATGCTAAACAAAACTTGGTGAGCATAAGAATTAACAAATTAGGGTGGTGCCTGTCCAAAGCTGGTGGGTTCCAACCCAGCCTGGGCCAGCAAAAAAAAAAACAATGACAACTGCAACAACAACAACAACAAAAATAGCCAGGCATTGTGGTGGGCGCCTGTAGTCCCAGCTACTTGGGAGGCTGAGGCAAGAGAATTAATTAAGCCCAAGAGTTTGAGGTTGCTATGAGCTGTGACACCATGACACTCTACCATGGGTGACAGCTTGAGACTATCTCAAAAAAAAAAAAAAAGAATTAACAAATTAGCAGATATATCCAAAATAGGACCCTAATAGATGCCATTTCAAATAGTGTAGAAATGAAATGACAGTGGCCAGTCAGTTCACTATTTTTTTTTTTTTAGACAGAATCTCAAGCTGTCCCCCTGGGTAGAGTGCTATGGCATCACTCACAGCAATCTCCAACTCCTGGGCTCATATGAGTCTCCTGCCTCTGCCTCCCAAGTAGCTGGGACCACAGGTGCCCGCCACAACACCTGGCTATTTTTTTGGTTGCAGCCATTATTGTTGTTTGGTGGGCCCGGGCTGGATTTGAACCCGCCACTTTAGGTGTATGTGGCTGGCGCCTTAGCCACTTGAGCCACAGACGCCGAGCCCAGTTCACTATTTTAAAGATAGCTACCTCCCGCACATTCCAGGAGGATCAAAACGTTAATATGGAAAACTAAATCATAAACGAACTAGAAGAAACAAAGGTGATTAGTGCAGGATGAGGTGGGCTTTTCCCAGCACAGAAACAAGGGGAGAAACCACTGATAAGACTCTGATAACTGACAAAATAAAAATAGAGCACCCCAAAGTCAGAAAAGCAGATCAAGCGGTACATCTATATTGGCAGTATATATTATAGGAAATGAAAAAGAAATTTAATGGGCTTTAGTTGAATCAATCTCCATTTTAGTTTGCTCCTGACACCTAGTATCATAAGCTTAAAAAATCAGTATAAGCTAGAACAAATCCTGAAAAGGCAAATGTTGGTCCTGGGCTTGTCCACGTGTTCACCCTCACAGTTAGGAAGTTCTTCAGGTGTCTGACTGGCATTCCTCCTGGTGGCAATCGGAGCCTTTTCTTGCTTGTAGTCCTTAAGGGAGTGGGAGGGGCTTTCCTTGAAGTAGCTTCACCTGCTGTGTGGTAACCCAGAGCTTCCAGGCCAGCAGGAGGCCTGGGCACACGCGTGTGTTGGTGGATGTGGTTTAGCCACACTTGAGGTCCAGGAGGACCCAGACTTCTCAGAAAGACTCACCGGATTGTCAGCTCAGGCATACAGGCTCACAGCTGGCCCTGATGTTGTGCCGTCCTGCTCCCTGTCCCCATCTCTGTCCTGAGCACACCCTGATCCACTTTGTCCTGCCCCATCCCAGCCCCATCTGGATCCCAGCCTTGAGCTGTTTCTGACCCCTGCTTCCCCCATCCCAGGTAGGAGCCCCCATGGTCAGGTTTGGCTGGGCGGCGAGGCTGCTCTGAGCCAGACCGGCTGTGCAGGGAACAGATGGGCTCCCCGTGGACGTGGCAGCAGCGCAGAAGCTAATCCACTTTTATCTCGTTATGGTGACAGCCACCCTGTTAAATGGAATGGACTATCGATTCGGGGCTCACTTCCAGCCCGAGGATTTTCCATCACAGGCCTGAGTAGAATAGGAGAAAAGCAACACTTATTAACTCAGGTGCCAGTCAGGGAGAGGCTGGGGAGGGGGCTGGGGCTGGGCGGGCACAGGCTGGTGAGCCAGGCTCAGTCCCAGCCTCTGAGGAAGCCCCTCCTTATGTCCTCCGCAAGGCAGCAGCGGGGGGCGGGGGCATGAAGGTGCAGAGGCCCAGGACACACACTGGCTGCTACAGTCACACAGCATGGATGCTCACACATACATAGCCACACAATACATAGACACACACAGGCACGGAGTAGACGCCAGTATATCAACACGTGGCAACACTTATCACTGATACACCTATGAACCTGCTGTTAGCACAGCTGCACAAACATTCTGCCGACACACACACGCATACCCACAACATGGACATACACGTACAGGTGCCACTGACACACACATGCATACCTATAACATGGGCATACATGTACAGGTGGCACTGACACACACATGCATGTCCACAACACGGACATACACGTACAGGTGGCACTGACGCACACAAGCATGCCCACCACACGGACATACACGTACAGGTGGCACTGACACACACACATATGCCCACAAAACGGACATACACGTACGGGTGGCACTGACACACACACACATACCCACAACACAGACATACATGTACAGGTGGCACTGACGCACACACGCATGCCCACAACACGGACATACACGTACAGGTGGCACTGACGCACACACGCATGCCCACAACATGGACATACACATACAGGTGGCACTGACACACACACACATACCCACAACACGGACATACATGTACAGGTGGCACTGACACACACACACCCAATGCTGGAAAAATATACAGACAACACTGACCCATATCCACACCCAACACAGCCAGCTGTACACACAGCCCTGTCACATATATATGTCCAATGCTGATATGCACGTGGACAGGTGCTGACACAGACATAAGCACACAGGGTGGTCGTACAGTTCCTGTGCAATTTTAAAGTGCACGCTATTTAAAATTGCATGCAAACCTATGGTCATCCTGTATATTACATTAATAGCGCATATACACAACGCTGACCCACAGAAACATCAAATGCTGATACACATACATCCCTGATGCAGGCACACGCTTGCAGACCCTACCCAATGGGTATATGTAAACACGCAGCCACTGGTCCATATACTAGGAAGGTGCCTCTCACCTTCCAGGATCCACATCATATGGAGCCCCGAATAGATGGTCCATTCCATTCAACAGGGTGGCTGTCACCATAATGAGGCATTTGTGTTATGCTGACAGCCTAATACTGGCGCATATAGTTGTCATCTATTCCTGACACACACGTTAATGACGCACACATATAACTCACACACCTGTGCACAGTATTGATGTGTGCACGTGCACACACACACACGCACAAGGGCGGGCTCCTGTGTTCTGTCTCCAGTCCTATGGATTGCTTTTCCTGCTGTGTCCTGGGCAGTGCTGGGCCTGGACGAGAGAGGAAGCCTCATCCTCTGCCCTCAAGCAGCTTTGCCTCTAGTGGAGGAGCTGGGTGCACACACTGAGCGTACAACACACAAAATAATGATGGTGGGCTCCTCACGAGCACTTATCGTAGACCCCTCGCTGTTCTAAGCACTTACACTAATTAACTTCAGAAATCTTCACAATGACTTTTGGTAGTAGGTACTATTATTAGCCCCAGTTTGTGGATGGGCACAGGGACCTGGGCACAGAGAGGCTAAGTGACTTGCCCAAAGTCACATAGTACTGAGGTGGAAGAGCTGGGATTTGAAGCCAGGCCATCAGGGTCCAGCATCTATACGTGTAACCTCTGTGATACTGTCTCATCACATCTGCATCTGGATGAAAAACTCCACATGCCACCACTGTCACAGACCTAGCCTTACTGGCACACACAGACACACCCACAGTACCAGCATGGCTCTTTGAAGTGGCTCCCCCAGGGGAATCCATCCCTGCTGTCACCTGGTCCCCTTCCTGGGAGGGCTGTATCTGGGGGATTTTACTGTGGCCTCCACAGAGGGAAGGGGCAGCTCATGCTGGAAAAGGCCCTGTTGTGAGTTCTGGGCAGGTGGGGGTGCTTTCCCAGGGGCTGGACAGAGAAGCCTGGGTGGCAGGTGTCCCACTGAGCAGGCCAGTTCTCCTGTCCCCTTTTTCTCTAGCCACCCAGTCCCTCTTTCTCAACCTGTGCCCCAAACCTCCTTTGTACACACCCAGCAATGGCTGCTTTATGTAGCTGGGATCTCTCAAGGACCAGGGCCTGTGAGAAGACACAGTTTGCCTACAAACTGATTTTCTCAAACAGGGAATGGGGGAAGGTTAGTCAGGAAACAAGACAGCAGTGAGCTGAGCCTTGAGGCCTTGCTTCTTGGGACAAATTCTGGAAAGTGTATTGGGAGGCTGCAGCCTAGTGATAAAAGAGCCTGGGGCTGGATTGACCACGCTCAGTTGTTCAGCCCTGTCGACTTCTTTTTTTTGGGGGGGGGGGGGGACAGAGTCTCATTTTGTTATCCTTGGTAGAGTGCCGTGGGATCATAGCTCACAGCAACCTCAAACTCTTGGGCTCAAGCAATTCTCTTGCCTCAGCCTCCCAAGTAGCTGGGACCATAGGCGCTGCCACAACATTTGGCAATGTTTTAGAGTTTGGGTCTCGTTTTAGCTCACACTGATCTTGAACTTGTGAGTTCAGGTGATCTGCCTGCTTCAGCCTCCCAGAGTGCTGAGATTACAGGTGTGAGCCACTGTGCCCAGCCAGCCCTGGTGACTTCTGTCTGACTGTAGGCAGGCTAGTTAAACCTGCTAGTCCTCAGTTTCCCCTTCTGCTAAATGGAGCTAGGAAGGTCATCTGACACAGGATTATTGGGAGGATTAAATGAAACAACACATGTGAAGCTCCTGGCACAATGGGGTGGGATGTAGGGACTCTTCTCCCCTGACTGCTGTGTTTTTGGGACTTAGCCAAGGGCATCTCCCCTATACTTATTGTTAGGCTGGGAATCTGGAGAGGGGCTCAGCTCTCCTGGGAAGGAGTTTTAGATCAAGGGGTGCCCTAGTGGCCAGGGTCTGGGGTCAGGTGGGCTGGGGGATTGCTATGGACTCAACTGTGTACCCAGCAGAATTCATAGGCTGAAGTCCTAAACCCAATGTGATGGGGAGATGGTTATTTTGAGATGGGACCTCTGGGAGGTGATTAGGGTTAGGGACCTCTGAGGGTGAGGCCCTCTCCATGGGATTAGTGCCCTTTGGAGGAGACATTGGCTTGTTCTCTCTCTTCCAAAGGGGTTATGTGACCACACAGCGAGACGGAGGCTGTTCACCAGCCAGGAAGAGAGGGCTCACCAGAACCCCACCATGCAGGCACCTTGATCTCAGATTCCTGGCTTCCAGAACTGTGAGGAAATAACTGTTGGTCAGGTAAGCCACCCAGTCGTGATGTTTTGCTATGGCAGCTTGAGCTAAGATACAGGTAGATAGCTGCTGGAGTGGGAGCTTGAGGCAGCCACCGAGGTCCAGCTTTCCCTGGGTCATCTTGGTAGCTCGGGACAGGTTTGTGTTCTGTTTCCCACTTGGGGAATGGGGCCCTGGCTAGGATGCTGTCCAAGGGCCTGCTCCTCTTTGACACCATGTGGCCCTGGAGTTCAGGGCCATTCACAGTGGCTGGGCGAGTCTCTGAGGGGAGAGAAGGAAAGCGAGACCCACTGCCCTGCCTGCCTGCCCACTGCTCTACTTCCTGTGGCTGTGTGGTAGTGGCGGTGGGGGTCAGAATGTTCCTACCTGTGACCCTCCCATGTCTGTGGCCATAGTCTGCCTAAGCTTTCCCAGGCATGTCTGGAAGGTAGGATGTGGGCCAGAAGGAAACCCCCTGAAAGTGTCTGGTTCTGCTCTGTGCCATCTGTCAAGGTGTCCTCCTCCCCACTCAGCCCAGCTGTGACCACCTCAGCCCAGCTGTCCCACCTCAGCCCAGCTGTCCCCACCACAGCCCAGCTGTCCCCATCTCAGCTCACATGTCCCTACCTCAGCCCAGCTGTGACCACCTCAGCCCAGCTGTCCCACCCTAGCCCAGCTGTCCCACCTCAGCCCAGCTGTCCTACCTCAGCCCAGCTGTCCCCACCTCAGCCCAGCTGTGCTGTCCCCACAGCCCTGCCGTCCCCCCACTCAGCTGTGATGATGGCCTTCCCATACCAGCTGTTTCCAGTGTGAGGTTAGCCATTCTCTCACCTCCTCCTACCTGTTCCCATGTCAGCAGAGGTGTGTCCATGTCAGCCAGCTGTCTCTCATTTAGACAAGTGGCTTTGCTCACTCATCAGCCCCAGCGTCCCCTCCTCCTTTATGCTCAGCTGACGTCCCTCAGGTCGGCCCCGCGGCTCCCCTCCGCATCTGTGCAGCTGTTCCTCGTCACATCCACTGTGCTGTCTCCCTACCCGCTGGCGCGTCTCTCCTGACATCAGCGCACCAGTTCTCTTTTCCAGGCACTTTCTCAGGGAATGAAAGGGCCATATTGGGGTCCCCCAGGGCAGCCTCTAGCATTGCTAGGGGGTCCCCCCTGGCTCCATTCCAATGTCTCTCAACAGGGGGGCAGAAGTATGTTTAATCCCCAGGTCACACCTTACTCTTCCCTGCAAGGGACAGGGCAGGCGGGGAGGAAACACTGGGAATGGGAGAAGAAGAAGGAATTCAGGCATCTCTGTGGGACCTCCACCCTCATCCCCTACCCCTCCTGGAGCAGCCTCCCCTCCCCAGAGGGGCAGGAGGGACCCCAGGCATTCTGCAGTCATCCAGCTGCAAGCAGGAGAGACAGTTCCTCATCATCCCCTCCTCAGCAGAGACAGGAGCAGCTCCTGGAATCATCTTCCCCACCCTAATCTGAACCCCCAGAGGAGAAGACAGATCCTGATTAAATATGCAAATTCAAGCAGATGGCGGAGCACAGTGACGGACGGGCTGTCAGGAGAGCACATCACCATGTGATGTGTGGGTGGCTGTGGGATTAGTGTGGGACACTGCATGGGGACGGGAGGGTCTGGGTGGGGGGCTGTCCTGGAGGGGAACTGGGAGGAAGGACCCGGACAACCTACCCTAGAGGGCCAACCAGGACCTCTCGGTCCCCAGCTTCCAGGCGTCTCTGAGCCAGGATGGTAATTCCACCAGATCGGGGCAGGAATGGGAGGGGATTCGTTAGTATAATCTGTACCTGTATCTCTGCTCTTGCCATCGGCCAAACAATAAAAGACACAATATTTACACAACTTACCAGGGGAAGCAATATTGGGCCATTGATTTTGTGTCCCTCAGATTTTCACGGTCTAAACCTTAATGGTTTTTAATCATAAAATATTAGCGCTGCAGGGCACTTAGCACTGGCACTCGCTGGTGAGAGATGGCCTCCTCCCCTGCACGGGGGAGCACCCCATGGAGGAGGGGCTTATATGCCCTTTCACACACACCCAGGACAGCGGAGCCTGCCAGGTGTCTGCTGTGGAACTGGCCCAGGCCTGGGCACACCTGTGGGACCCTCTGGAGGACAGACCACCCTACCATTCAGTCTCCTGAGTTCTAGAGGCAGAGCAGATGAGGAAGCCAACTCATCCTCAGAAAATGATCTGCCTTCCTGGTGATGGATGGCTGTAGTCCCAGCACTTGGGGAGGCCAAAGCAGGAGCATAATTTGAGGCCAGGAGTTTGAGACCAGCTTGGGCAACCTAACAAGACTCCATCTCTAGTAAAAATAAAAAAGAATTTAGCTAGGTGTGGTGGTCTACACCTTGATTTTAGCTACTTGGGAGGCAGAGGTAGGAGTATCCCTTTAACCCTTGAGGTTGCAGTGAGCTATACTCTATGCCACTATACTCTGGTCTGGGTGACAGAGCAAGTTCCAATCTCTTAACAAAATTGGAAAAAAGAAAGATAATGATCCGCCTTCATCGAGAATCTTTAAAATCAAAGCTTTGGCCTTTGTTTCCTTCCCCAGATACATTCTTCACCCAGCTCAGCCCGAGGACTCCTACCTGCCTGTGAAGTCTCCTAGGTGGGGTGCTCCACAGGATCGGACCAGCTCGAATGCATTTCTGTATCTTCAGGGCCTGGCACGGTGCCTGGAGCAGCACTGGCACTTGGTGCTGGTTGAATGAATGGTGAGTGGATGTGCTAGCCTCTGAGGCAGGCTTCAGAGAGGATTTTTTCACTTATTCATTCTTTTGTCCAGTCAACAAAGTTATTTATTGGTCACCTACTACATGCCTGGTTTCAGAGATGAATCAGACCCAGGTGCTGCCTCACCATTGTCCGTGCTAAGCAGGGGACATCCATGCACTGGGGCCCAGTGGGAGCATGGAGGTGAGTCAGGGGATGCCCTGGAGGATGCTTTTCAGCAGGGGATTTAAGCCTCCTGAATGAAGCTCAGCCTTCTTGAGAAGAACCAGACTGGTGAGATGTCAATATCTGAACATGTCACATCTCAGCCCCTTTTTGTTCTGGTCAGGGATGGTGTCCTGAAAGGGGCTTCCTGGAAGAATGAGGTTTGGATGTGTGTTTGTGTGTACAGGAAGCCCTGCTGGGTCCCCGGGAGAGGCTGTTTTCTTTGGTGCAGAGGAAGAGGCAGGTGTGTATGGGGGTGATTGTTGCTGTTGTTTATTTTTACTGAAAATGAACATGCTGTCCACCCCACCCAGACGCCCCCATCCCCAGGCCTGTGGGGAACTCAATAGCAGTGGATTAAACAGCGATGGGAAGGCTGAGAGCACAATTGGAAGAAAGATAAAGATAATTAAAACTAATTCCAACTGTTCCCAGAGAAATCAATTTCATAACTGCAGTGTGTCCCTAGACTTGTTCCCGAGGCTCTGCAGCACTGAGCAAAGGGCAAGTGTTTGAGCGTGTGGTGTGCAGACCAGGTGTGTGCCCATGTGGTGTGCACAGGTGTGTACATGTGTGGTGTGTAGACACAGGCTTGTACACATGTGGTGTGCAGACCAGGCACACACATGTGTGGTGTGCAGACCAAGTGTGCACACATGTGGTGCATAGACAGAGGTGCATACATATGTGGTGTGTTGACACAGGCTGTGCACATGTGGTGGTGCAGACCGGGCACATTCGTGTGTGTTGTGCAGACACAGGTGTGTACGTGGCGCTTGCAGTGCGTGTTTGCTCACATGTTGTGCTTTGTGTATGTTGGGAGCACACACATGGGTGCTGGGAAGCAATCCCTCTGAGTCTCCATGTGGTACCAGCTGTGGCCTCATCTTTGGGTGTATGACCACGGCAAGCCTCCACTCTGGGCCTCAGTTTCCCCGTGTGTATAAAGGGGAGTTGGACTAGACAGGTGGCCTCTAAGGCCCTGGTATAGGGGACAGAGTCCTCACCCTACCCAGCTACCCAAAATCTCCAGCCCATTCCATACTTCTTCACTTAGGGCTCAATGGTCCTCTTGCCTCAGCCTCCTGAGTAGCTGGGATTACAAGTGCTTGCTAAATGCTATTTTTAGAGACAGGGGTCTTGCTCTGGCTCAGGCTTGTCTCAAACTCCTGAGCTCAAGCAATCCACCCACCTTGGCCTCCTGGTGTGCTAGTATTATAGATGTGAACTACCGTGCCAACCAAGCCCAAGAATTTGAGGTTGCTGTGAGCTATGATGCTACTGCACTCTACTGAGGGTGACAAGATACTACTGTCTCAAAAAAAAAAAAGGCACAATGTATTTGCATGGAAGCTGCTGTGAGTCTGAGACGAGGTGACATTGAAGAAGTGCCCAGCATGCAGTTTTCTGTCCTCATAGGCTCTGAGCTTCCTGAGAGGGGTCACCCAGGGAGCAAGGGGCCAGGAAACAGCTCTCAGGAAGCTTCCTGGAAGTAGGGGGATGGATGAGATGACATCTCCCAGTGCCGTCTGGGCACCCATCTGGGTGAGTTCTTGCACAGTGGGCCTGGAAGGGGTACCCTGGGACTCTTGGGCTCTGCATCCTGCAGGGCTCCAGCTCACCTCTAGATGGCAGCATTGGCGAACAGGAGCCAAGTGGGAGAGGCCAGGAGGGGGCTGGGCTGGGTCAGGTGGGCTAGGATGGCAGTCACCAGCCCATGTCCCCAAAGTCCCTGCCATGCCCCACAGCCTGAAAGCAGAAAGTGGGTGGGACAAAGAAGGCACTTTGGGAATTCCTGGGTGGGAGAGGAAGGCTTGTCCCTTCTTCCTGAGAGTTTCTCTGGGAGCTAAAGATTTCTTGCCATTGGGTCTCGGGGTCTGGCCAAGACACTGTGGCTGAAACCTCTTCTCTCAGAGACCCTCATACCCTTAGGAGTGGCACCTCCTGGGATGCAGGTGAGAGGGGTCTCTGGCAGTAGTGCTAGTTGTGCAGGCCGAGGTGCTGTGTTGGGGTCCACCCTCCTCTCTCTGCCTTGGCTCTCTTGGCATCCCGTACTCTGGATCCCTTTCTCCAGGAAGCCAGAGAGGAGCAGATGGGAACTGTCAGCAACTTGTTAAGGTTACAGATGGGGATCTGGGGTGGGAAGGAGGAGGGGAACCCGAGCCAGCTGACCTTGGCCAGACCCCTGTGGAGACCCCTGCAGGGGCTGTCCTGGGAGGGCCCTGTGGCCCCTCCCCAATCCCAGGGAGAGCTCAGGGACACCCAGGCTCTCCAGGCAGCTGCATCTGGTGGAGATCAGAAGGTGAGGTGGGGAGGGGGCTGCTGAGGAGCAGGCAGGCATCCCTTGTCCTTTGCCAGGCTGGCCTCTGGGGCTAGCTGGGTGGCAGTGCCTCTCCCCACCCCTGCCATCCCAGTGTGCCTCTGAGCATCCAAGGTTGGGAGCTGGGAGGCTAGGGATAGATTTGATGTATGATGGGGGTTTATGGCATCCCCAGATCATAGGGAAGGGGGGATTAAGGACTATCCCTGGTCTGTAGGTGCTGTGGGGAGGAAGCAGTGGGTGAGTCGGGACTGTGGGGTTCTGCCTCATGCCCTCTCCCAGGGTGCTAGGAGAGGCAGCTGCTTACAGAAGGAGAATGCTTAGGAGAGGTCACTGAGTCCCGCTTGCCCAGCCAGCCTGCCGCATCTTGGCTATAAAGCAGTAAAGCGGCTGGGAAGTGGCAGCGTCCAGGGCTAGGACACAGTAGGCCTGAATAGGAGTGGCTGGTCTGTCACTGACTCCTGGTTACCTTTAGCAAGTCGCCATCTCTCTGTCAGCCTCAATGTCACCATCTGGTAAATTATAACAACAGCAGCACCAGCCCCCTGCCGTGGAGCACTTCCATAGGAGACAGCACTGTGTGGATGATCTCATTTAATCCTTGTGACCCTCTGTGGAGAAATGAAGTCTAGAGCAGGTGAGCAGGTGGCCAAGGTCACACACAGAGGAGCAGGAACTCAGACCCAGCATTTCTGAAGTCCAGGCCTACGTCCTCCATAGTCCTTCCCATCATGTTGTCAGCTCTTTCTCGGGGTTGGCGGAGGCAGTGGGTGACACCACTTTCCTAATGTCCCCCCTGGAGGTTCGGAGTGGATGAGTGGGAGCAAGGCCATTATAGGGTTCCAGATTTATCCAATAAAAATCCAGGATGCCTAGTGAAATTTGAATATTGAATGACAAACTTTTCAGTATAAGTATGCTCCATCCGTTATTGAGGACATACCTTTACCAAAAAATTATTTGGTTTTATCTGGCAGCCCTGATCAGTGGAATGCATTTTGCTGTGCACTTGCTAATTCCCAGGTATTGTGGTGGGTGGGGGTCAGGAGTGGAGGGCCAGGTGGAGG
Source organism: Galagoides demidoff (assembly GCA_963574575.1). Taxonomy (NCBI): domain Eukaryota; kingdom Metazoa; phylum Chordata; class Mammalia; order Primates; family Galagidae; genus Galagoides; species Galagoides demidoff. The sequence goes on from CAUYQV010112602.1 coordinate 19,188, forward strand.
AGAGCAGGATGAGCGTGAGCCTTGCCCAAGCTTTGCCACTCACAGCCAGGGGTGCCTCTTTGGACTCAGTTTCCTCATCTGTGAAATGAGGAAGAAGGACCCCTTCCTGTTCCCACCTAAGAGAAGATGCAAGTATCTAATGCCCATTTGGGTGTGAGTGGATTCGAAGAATCCAGAGAGCTTTGCCACGTCCCCTCCCGGGCACCCATCAGTGAGCGTCCCTGCCCAGCCCCATGCCCAGAACCACAGAGGCCCATAAGAGCTGGCTGGTGTCCATGGAGGATTCTCAGCTACACTTCACAGGAAATCAGGAGTCACCTAAACCTGTGGGGGGTACTTCATTCTGTGATGGGCCTGAGAGGTCTGTGTTGACAGTTCAAGGCCACCACTGTTTAGTTTGAGAAGCCCCTCACTTCTCAGAGTCCCAGTTCTGGAATCTGTGGTAGGGGACAAAAGGATGTTCATAGGTCATTGTGAGAGCACAAAAAAAATGGCAGCGTGGACACTCAGGGCATGCTGGGTCCACCTGCTCTATCTCTAGCTTTATCTTTTTCCTTTTTTGAGACAGTTTCACTTTGTTGTCCTCAGTAGAGTGCTGTAGCATCATAGCTCACAGCAACCTCAAACTCTAGGGCTTAAGCAATTCTCTTGCTTCAGCCTCCCAAGTAACTGGGACTATAGGTGCCTGCCACAACGCCTGTCTATGTTTTAAAGACGGGGTCTTACTCTGGCTCAGGCTGGTCTCAAACTCCTAGCTCAGAGAATCCACCTGCCTTGGCCTCGCAGAGTGCTAAGACTATAGGCGTGAGCCACTGTGCCTGGTCCTCTAGCTTTATCTTGTGGCCAGAGACTCAGATCATATCACCAATAGCCAGACCCATCTCACTTAAGAAGGAGACTCTGCCACAGTGTCACGCTCAACTGCTATAGATAGATGATTTGGTACATAATCCATGATACCTAGTGATCTGGGCTGAGACTTGTTTGCTGGGGTAAGTAATGGGGACAGTTATGTGTGCTTCTGTAAATACCTGGGCACAGATACACACACACAGTCAGCACACACACAAGTGTATGCACACCCACATGGATAGGAGGCTCCTCTAATTCATCCCTGAATGAGATTCACCTTTTTTCTGTGAAACATATAGCCTGATGTCCACCCTCCACAGCAAATCCATTGTTCTCCAATGGATTATTCCATGGGCTTCTTCTCCCACAGCCTGAGTTATGGGCTCACAAAGAATCAGTTGTATTTGTTTCCGACACAAAGAAGTGCCAGTAGCACTTGTTATTGACATTTTATAGTTTAATGAAATAATAAGTAAACCAAAATATTGTGAGCACAAAAAAGTGGTTTCTACAAAACTGGAGTTTTTAGAAAGACTCTAGAAAGGTGAATTGCTAAAAAAAAAAAAAAGTTGCTGTCGAATTAGGCGTGGATGAGCAAGGGTAAGATAAGATCAGGAACAAAATTGTAAAAATCTAGGAGATGCAGCACTCGTATCACTTTAAAAGACTCTTTTACGTTCTTGCTCCACTTTAGAGAAATTGAAATTGGAAATCGAGGATGATGTGTTGTGACTTTAGTTTACCCATGACAGATGTCACAGCTCCAATCAGTAGACCCACAGCAAAGGAAAGACTGGCCCTGTATTAAAGAAGATCAAAAAGACGAAAACCTCATATGCTTTAAGTTGAAATAAAATGTTGACGTCCTGAAGGTGTGTTTTGTTTTTTGTGATTTCCCCAAGAACCATTTTTTGGGATTAACCTATTACCCAAACTCATGGTATTAGTTTAACCAGAAGGTGTTTTCTGTATAAAGGACATGTCTACATATACACACAGTCACGCACCCTCATAAGTATATCTGTCCACACACTCACAGATACCCACCCTTGCACACACACAACCCTGTACACACAGGTAGACACACAGATGCATACACTCCCCCAAACTGTGTACTTGCACACAGACACATGGGTGCATACACCCTCACACCCCCAGGCTCATACACACCTATTCCAAGGCACACACCCAACAGTGACTCACACACCTGAGCACACACATACAGGTACATACACTCTGAACCCTTTTCCCCGATGCAAGAGTAGCCAAGGCAATAAGCAGAGGCTGGTTTTTAATCAGAAATTCACCCTTTGGTGTTTTTCTCCCCTTGGCTCACTGGGGGATTGGGGAGGACGGAGGAGGAGGGAGGGTGGGGAGGAGGATGGTGAGAGGAGTCAGGCCTCGGGGCTGGATTCATCCAGCGCATGGCTGCTGCAGGTGAGCGGGGGTCGAGCTGCATTATTGAGTGCCCTGATCCACTTTTATCTGAAATGAAGCCAGGCCTGCCTGAGAAGGTAGCCCTTTGGGAGTACCAGGGATGGCGGGGGAAAGGTACAGGCAGGGTCTTCTGAAAAAAAGAAGTGTTGTGGAGTCTGTGGGGATTGGGGTCTGGGCTTGGCCTATTGGGCCCAGATTCCTCTTTGCTAGTTCTGAGGAGACCATCTGAGGTTTTCTGATATAGGGCTTCAAGATCTGCATCAGATCCCAGGGTGCGTGCTCAGACTTGCTGCCTCTTTTTTTTTTTTTTTGAGACGGAGCCTCAAGCTATCCCCCTGGGTAGAGTGCCATGGCATCACAGCTCATAGCAACCTCCAACTCTTGGGCTCAAGCGAGTCTCCTGCCTCCGCCTCCCAAGTAGCTGGGACCACAGGC